>AYEL01069666.1:0-35276 GCA_000484575.1 Olivierus martensii
TTTCATTGTGCTTTATTTCGTTTAAATAAAGCTTTAATTAACACTTTTGTAAGTGTTTTTGAGTCTAATAAATTTATATTTTGTTATTATCTAACTTGTTTGAGATTTTCTTCAAATTATTAGTGTAAGTTCTAACATCATTTGTTCGTTTTACTTCTAACACTTAATCGGCACTTTTAGTTATAAGTTCCGATTTCTGATTTTGTTTCGTCAGTTAGACGTTACATTGTGTCAAATTGTTTTGTAATTATTTAGTATTAAGTTAGAACTTAGCAAAGACCTGAGCTCAGGCCGAACTCTGGATTGCAGAGTCGCTAGCCGTTAGGTTTAGCTGATAAGAAGATAGTATTGCATCCATCCTAATCCGCGACTTTGCAAATTGAAGTACTTGTAATGATAGTATTTTCTTAATATTTTAATATAATTATTAAAAATATAATATATTATGAAAAAGGGATATTAGAATATATAATTAAAATAACATAAATATTTAATAGATGTGGATGAATGCTTTGAAGAATTAGATGACTGTAATAAAATTCAAGAAAAATGTGTTAATACAAATGGTAGTTACACTTGCATTCAGAAAACAGATTTGCATATGCGATGTCCTTTAGGCTATCGTAAAAATTCAACTGAAAAAAAATGTGAAGGTAAGTTCTACTTTAATAAGTATTAAATGAAAAATATAATTCAGTCATTATGTTTTTATAAATATTCCTAGATATAAATGAATGCACAGAAATTGAACCTTGTTTGAAAGATCAAGAAACTTGCATCAATATTCCTGGTAGTTACCGTTGTCATTTGAAATGTGCACCAGGATATAAATATAACACTTCATATAATACATGTATTGGTAAGGTTGTGACATAAAACTATTCAAGAAGAGCTAATTGCTTCACAGTTTTGATTTAATTTTAAAATGTACTAATCATGCATTGAATTTATTCCTTTTTAAGGTAAAATTTAACAATTTTAATAATACATAACATCTAAATGAATATAAAACAAAGCTCAAACTAGCTTATTAAACTTTAAAAGAAAATTATAGATGCAGGAATGCTTTCTGGCTGGAGTGCCCCTCTTCAGCTGCAAAGAGAAAGTGAGCATTAACAGAAAACAGAGTGGAACATCTGTATAACAAGTATAAATTGTGATGTCAATCCTAAGTGTTAGGGTAACAGTAGGAATAGATAAATAGGTTGTGCACATGAGATAATAAAATGTTCTGCAAAAGGAAAGAAGATAAAATAATGATAATTACAAACGTTTACATTTATGTCATTTAAATACTATAGATACATTGATTAATCAACAACTTCCAAGCACTGGACATAGAATCCTTATCCCTAGAATTAATTAGATTTTCATCCTGGTTACAAAGATAAATTTTCCAAACCTCACAAAAGTTGATAGTTTGCCTACATAGCCAGGATGAAAAGGTCCGATTATAGGTATAAGGATTCTATACCCAATACTTGGGAATTCTTGATTAATTAGTGTATTTACGGTATTTAAATGCCACAAACATAAACATTTTCAATTATTACTTTATTTCCATCCTCAATATTTTATTATTATCTTGTGTATAGCCTATTTGTCTGTTCTTACTGTTATCCTAACACTTGAGATTGACATCACAATTTGTATTTGTTTATACAAATGTTCCACTCCATTTTCTATTAATACTCACTTTTGCTGAAAAGTGTTCATAACTTCTGCTATACTGGAAGATAACAAAAACAAACAAATGTAGCATTATTTAGCTAAATAGTGCTACATTCGTTTGTTTGTTTCTCACTTTTGCTTTGCAGTTGAAGAGGGGCAGTTCAGTCTGAAAGTGCTCTTGCATCTATAATTTTCTTTTAAGGTCTGATAAACTAGTATGGACTTTGTTTTGTAATACATAACAGAAAAAAACATGCCTTTTATGATATATTTTCAAATTCAACATTTTAAATTTAAATAGTTCATATATATAGTCGATTCTGCTTACTTGAGACATGTTGGGACTAATCCATTTTGGCCCAATTAAATGGCTGCCCTAATTAAATGAACTAATAATAAATTATAAAATAAAATATGTAATACATAGATAAATAAATAAATAGGTAAAAAAAATAATGATTAGATACCTATTTTAATTCTTTATTAAACCAAAATACAGAAAATATTTGTACTATAAATAGTAAGGAAAAAATAATACATGATAAATTTTACAGTTTCAAATTTTAATTCTACAAAAATGCATCAAGTGTAGTCTGTCTTTTGCTTCTGAAATTTTGCAGTTCTACAAAATCCAGTTATATCAGCAAATCTATAATGGCTTGTATTAAATGGCTGGCTTTTATCCAGCAAAGCAATTTTACTTGAAAGTGTAAAATCATTTCTTGCATTCTCGGCAAATATTTAAAAATTTTAAATAAAATCAACACTGTAAATGAATATCGCTAGATATCAGCAATGAAATTTTATTTGAAAGTGTAAAATCATTTCTTGGCATCTTGGCAAAGATTAGTTTTTCTTGAAAGTGTAAAATCCTTTCTTGGCATCTTGGCAAAGATTTAAAAAGCAAAGCAATTTTATTCGAAAGTGTAAAATCCTTTCTTGACATCTTGGCCAAGATTTAAAAATTTTAAATGTGCAAAATCATTTCTTAGCATCTTGGCAAAGATTTAAAAATTTTAAATAAAATCAACACTGTAAATGATTCTAGGTACAATGGCAGACTCTTAAGTAGACGCACACTTGCCAGACTCACCACGACAGATAGATATACTTGCCAGATGCACGACGATAGATAATTAATTTGCATCACACTGATCTTAAACAGACACATATTTTCCAGATGCACAATGATAGATAACTAATTCTCATCATGCTAGTGTTGCCAAATATTGGTGTACGTAGTGTTGATATACTTTCAAAAAAATCCCTAAAATATGTCAAAAATTGCTAAATTCCTTTTCTGCTACTGTCCCAATTAAGCGAAAATTTGTCCCAATTAAGCATTTAAATTATGCATTAGTTTATTTGTTTTGCTTCTGTTCTTCGAGATTTGGCCTAAAAAAGTGGCTGCCCCAATTAAGCGGAATTGACTGTATATATATTCTGATACAAATATCTACTAAATAAGTAAAATTTTAATATCTATAACAATCATCCAATATCTCTTTAATAATTATTTTCATTTTAGAAAAATATTTATATTTGCATTCTTATTTCACATTGTTACATATTATTAATGTAAAAATATATTTGAGAGATAGATTAAATAATTGATGCTATGATTGAATAATTGATACTATGATTCTCCTAATTAATGTTTTAATATGAAAAAATAATTTTTCATATTAAAACATTAATTAGGAAAGTCATAATATCAGATATGTTAATCACAACAATAAAATTAATCGCATTTTTTTTTAATTAATATACATTCGTCTTTGGCATTTCATAAACTAAGAAAATTAAAAATATTAAATATATTAGCATATAACAATTTTAACTTTGAAAATAAAATAAATCATCATTTATAAAATCTTGTTTATGTCTTGGAACTTTTCAGTTTAAATGAATATATAATTATGTTAAAGAAAATTTGCAATGAGATTATTTCATATAATACTTTTCATTCTGAAAGAAATTGAAATTATAAATTATATAAATATAATTACTATGTTTGATTAAACTTTAAAGTTATATTTAATTAACTTTTTCTGTTTTCTTTTTACAGGAAAAAAAATATAGTTTTTGTTCATATGTATTATTTATTTATTTGTTGAAATGTATTTTTGTTTATATGTTGTTTGATGTTGCTTTGTCCTGGTCTAGATGTTGATGAATGTGCAGAAGCTAAAGACAATTGTGATAAAAATAATGAAAAATGTATAAATACACAAGGAGGATATCGATGTGATAGAAAAGATCCATGTTTATCAGGTTTTAAACTTGATAGAGATGGTAGAAATTGTATTGGTATGTTATTAAAATAACATACAAATCTTTTTAAAATTATTATATTTTTATTTACATCATTTAATATGTTTGTATTTTTATATTTATATGATTTATCATATATGTATTTCTTTATCTTTCTTTTGTTATAGATATTGATGAATGTAATGAAGGTAGTCATAACTGTAATGCTGAAAGTGAAACCTGTGTCAATATTCCATCAAGTTTTCAATGCATCATTAAATCTGAATGTGGAAATGGCTATCAAAAAAATTTGTATACTAACAATTGTGAAGGTAGAAACTTTATCTTTTATGAATAATTTTTAATTGCTTTAATTTGTAATTTCATGTAAAAAGTATAAAGAAAAGTCTTAAAAGTTACAAATATATGAACAGTCTATTTAAAATATATATTAAATAATTGGTTTTATTCTTTTTCTCAAATATGGTCAGTTTATTAACTTTCTTTGGAAGGCTATAAAATTACAAAATTTGAATTATTTAATATAATTCTAAAATTTGTAACATGAAAAGTACAAATTATTATGTAATATATTTACTATATTAAATTAATTATTTTTGAAATCTATATATTTTTATTACAGTAAGTCCACATTTAACATCGCTTCACTATTACACTGCAAGCAAAAACTAATTTAATTAATTAAAAAAATTAAAGCTTTAATAAGGCAGCAGAACTTAGATTCGTAACCCAACTGCTATGTTTAAATCTTTAAAATTAATAGAAGTCCAAGCACTAACAGCAGTATAAAATTATAACTCAAACTTTTTTATTGACTATTAAAAATGTTTTCGGTCATTTTTAATTTGACCTTCGTCAGTTAATTCTTTATACATACATTTAATATAAGAAAAGTTTTCAAACAAAAATAATATTAGAACAATAACTGAAACTATTTTAAAAAACAAAGTTTCATTTTTCGCGTTACCATGGAGACCTAAATTATAATGTGCAATTATATTTATTTCATTTTACTGTTTACTTGTTTTTTTACTCATGTTTCAGGCTAAGATTTTATCTACCCTAAAAGAGAAGCTATTTAAATGATGGAGAATCATTTAATTTTTATAATCAAATAAAATCTTAGCTTGAAACATAAGTAAAAAAACAAATAAACAGCAAAATGAAATAAATATAATTGCGCATTGTAATTTAGGTCTCCATGGTAACACGTTGTTTTTTAAAATAGTTTCAGTTATTGTTCTAATATTATTTTTGTTTGAAAACTTTTTCTTGTACAGTGGGTGATCAGTTAACGAACAGTTTGGATAATGAACACTTTTTCAAAAGATTTTTATATTTGTGTAATGAACACATGTTTGGATAATGAACACTTCACAGAACAAACTCTGGGACCCACAGAACAAATTGTGGGAATGACAGGTCAGCCAAATTTCTGCGTGGTAAACCTGTGGCTTAACATTCTGCAGGATCCGGGGGTCCCACTCCTCCAATTTTTCAGGAGGGATCTGGGCCTGGTCTGTTGAAACCCATCCTCCTGGTTGACTCCATCATGGGTGTTGGTCAGCCTGTGATAATGGCAGCTCTTCAAGTGGCTGTCTCCAGATAAAAAATTCCATGAGGATATTTCAGCTTAACTAACCTAACGGAATGACAGGCTTAGGTCTTGCACATTCGTGGACTTATGGGTAAGGATAGAAGAACAGTAATTTTTCCCGATTAAAATGAACTTGGAGACAACGTAAAACAAATGAAAGATTTATTAAAGAAGGGAAAAGAGAGATTTTATAATTTTTTGGTCTTAGAATGGCACCCATACCAGGTTGAGGTCAATAGGCTTGGGGATCTCTGCCACGACAATGCTATTAATCACTTCCAAAAAATCCTGAAGGAGAAAGAGAAGTAATCGATATTGGACAGATTCTTTATAGGAAAATAAACATAATAGATTAAAATGAAAGATTATGTACGTATATATTATTGTTATTACATATAAATAAACGTAGTAAGAAATTAGTAGTGAGAAATTATATAATTTTTTATTTATGTTTTTTTGGGTCTCCAGAATGAATAGTAAGAAATTATATAATTTTTATTTATGTTTTTTTGGGTCTCCGGAACGAATTAATCAAATTCCTAAAAACCTATGGTAAATGGATGATCAGTTAATGAACAATTCGGATAACGAACATTGTCTTGGAACAGATTATGTTCGTTAACTGATCATCCACTGTATTTGGTGTATGTATAAAGAATTAATTGAAGAGGGTCAAATTAAAAATGACCGAAAACGTTTTAAATAGACAATAAAAAAGTTTGAGTTATAATTTTATACTACTGTTAGTGGTTGGACTTTAATTTTAAAGGCAGCAGAAATGGAATAAAATCCTATTTTCTTACATTTCCTACATTAAGTGACAGAAAATATATTGGAAACCTATAGTGTAGTTGTAGAAAACCAGGCCACCACATTTTATATGCATACTAATTCAAGTAAAAAATATTGCCTAAAAACACAATATTAAACTGCTTTGCAATAGATCAATCAGTCAGATTCATCATATGGAAACACTTCAACTTTTCAACCAAAGGACTTCGGATTGAATCCCACTTTGAAAAAATTATTTGAAAATCTGAGCCCAGTATATCTATCCCCTTTCTCTATAGTCCAGCTGGCCTCATTGGATATAGTCAGCATGTGATATGTGATAAGAATGGTACCATTATTAATGAATGATTGATAACTGACATTAAGAAAAACAAATCATGGACAATAATATCTGTGAATTCTAAGATATCTTTTATTAGAAAATAATTTTTCTTTCCCATAAATTCTAAGATGTAACTATAACATTTCCAATTAAAATTTGCACTTAAATCATGCTTTTCATTCATTTCTTCTCGTTACTGAACAATATAATAATGATTAGATGATGAAAATTAGTAAATAGTATAAATTCCAATATCAAAAAAAAAGTATTCTATGAATGTAACCCTGACTTATAACATTTAGGCCTATGGATTTTTTAGTTTCAGTTAATGACACAATTTTCAGATTAGATATTAAATAAGGACCCACTGTATTTAAAGGATTTATTTCATTATTGTTCAGATTTTTATTTAATAAAAGTTTTTATTTTAAATAAGTATTTAAAATTCTAGTTTAATTTAATTGTTAACCCGTCAGGACGCGCTTCGTACTTCCGTCTTCAAGGACATGCATATGGGTAATTTTTACCTAATATTGAAATAATTCACAATGATATAAAAATGAACAAAATTTAATGGAAATGACGATCTTATACATTAATTTCATCTCTATAAAGACAGTAAGCAGTTTTTTTTTGGTCAACAGATGACGCCACACTCCATTCTCTAAGAATACTATGTGACTGGGCGAAACAAGCCCTTCCACAGGCTGCCCACCCCTGCCGAGCGATCAGCCGGATTGTGGAGGACGGGGATGGACTCCATCATAAATATCTTCAACCCGAGACTCAGAACCCGGGTCCCACCCCTTGAAAATATTTATCACGGGTCATGTGTTATAATATTACACAAGCTCGACTCCATGATAAATATCTTCAACCCGAGACTCGGAACCGGGTCCCACCCCTTGAAAATATTTATCACGGGTCATGTGTTATAATATTACACGAGCTCAGTTAATGACACAATTTTCAGATTAGATATTAAATAAGGACCCACTGTATTTAAAGGATTTATTTCATTATTGTTCAGATTTTTATTTAATAAAAGTTTTTATTTTAAATAAGTATTTAAAATTCTAGTTTAATTTAATTGTTAACCCGTCAGGACGCGCTTCGTACTTCCGTCTTCAAGGACATGCATATGGGTAATTTTTACCTAATATTGAAATAATTCACAATGATATAAAAATGAACAAAATTTAATGGAAATGACGATCTTATACATTAATTTCATCTCTATAAAGACAGTAAGCAGTTTTTTTTTGGTCAACAGATGACGCCACACTCCATTCTCTAAGAATACTATGTGACTGGGCGAAACAAGCCCTTCCACAGGCTGCCCACCCCTGCCGAGCGATCAGCCGGATTGTGGAGGACGGGGATCGACTCCATGATAAATATCTTCAACCCGAGACTCGGAACCGGGTCCCACCCCTTGAAAATATTTATCACGGGTCATGTGTTATAATATTACACGAGCTAATACGGACATTTTGATTTGGTATTTCTGTATACCATTCCATACCATTTTTTCCAATATAATATTGTGAGGTCCAGGGACCCACCATTTTGTTACTATATTGAACGAATTAATTCTTTTGTTTTTTGTCATGAAAATTGTGTTAATATTAATTTTATTTCAATTGTAATATGTTAATCAATTTATTTATCAAGAATATTATATTATTTAATTTTATAAAATTTTGTAATTTCACACAATTCTTATCTGATGAAAGCAGAGGAAACGCTGACTTAGCTTCCTTTTGATTCATACAGTCGGGTTGAAAACCGCCCTGATGGGGAACTAAAACAGAAAAGATGGCGGATCATCAACAAGGAAATTCCCACAGCTAACAGTGGAGGCGACTTTCTGACAAAATAGTGCTGGAGATCACTTTAAACTCTACCCTGGTGTCAGGAACTGACCGCTGACGTTCGATCCGAATATCGACGACAGCGACACCTTGCGACAGCCTCACAATATTCTGTCATCAATTTCATCTAAGGAGTTTTCATCGGAAAGTGTTTCAGTTTCTTGCTCACTAGCTGAGTCATGATCGCTATCATTTACCTCGTCAACTTCTGAATTATCACTTTCATTTGGTTCCTCATCTTCATCAGTAGATTAATAATTGGAATAACGCGACATTCTGACAAATTCGGCAATATATAGTGCTGGAGATCACTTTAAACGCATGTGGGCTCATTTCGTATTCTGAGATAGGCCAAAAGGCCGCTCCCCTTCTCCATCTACGAGGGTACTTCATGTCTGCGAAAATAATCTCAGCTTAATCATTGCTTGCCACTCGGGTGCGGACTCGCTCAGTTTGCCAGGCTATGGGAAAGACCGCCGCATCCATATCTCGTGCACTGTGTCGCCGAAGCGACCTTTAAATTGCCGAGAATCGCTTCCGTCCACAAAGGGAGCCGAAACACAAAGAGGCTGATTTGCTACTGTGTTCAAATCAGCCTCTGGCGCTGTCGCTACGAATAAACGCCGACAACAGACCGAAAGCACGGAAAAGTCCGAACCTTTCCTTACTGCGAGCAAACAAAGAGGCTGAACGGATTTGCTAATCGTGATCTCCTGTAATAGGAGATCACGATTGGCAGGCAGAACTACCGCCTAAACGCAGCAGCCTGACGGAGGACCGGACAAGACCGGATCCACCAAGCGAACAGAACCTAAACTGATATTCTCTACGGCGGGGCGGAACATACAATGGTAGACTAAAGCGGGAACATCCCCTCTTGGAAAGGGCGAGAATCTCCATTTCGATCCCCGATGCAGCTCACTGTCAAATATGATTGGTGGGCCACCATATAGACGATATCGACCGACGCCGTAAATTGGCCGGGCTCAGACGCCATGCCGGAAGTCGAATATCGCTCGGATCAACTCCATGAAGTTTGTTATCCCCTAGGGAAGCAAGCTCCCCCCGGTCTGGGGATAAAATCCCCTACAGCCCGAGTTCGACCAGCTCTCGGGTGGGCACCGTAACGGCTTCTATCCCTCCACCATTCATCCCGTCGGCACGGTATGCCACCTTAGGATTTGGAACCCTTATAGAGGACTCGTATCTCACGAGGGCATATGTCGGCCGATTCTTAATCCCGACCTGTAGGGACTTGGGCGGTCGATCGTCGAACTACAGAGCGTCCACTGGCGAGGGTGGGGTGCAGCCCAGCTCAACCGACCCAGAATGAATTTCTTTCTGGGGCAGTGTCAGGACTACCCAGGTGTCCAGTCCGAGTTCTGCCTGACACCGCTGGGCATCTCTATAGAAAGTCAACCGAGGCCCGAAAAATCCAATTTGTATATATGTTACAGAACAAACCCGAATTCGGGAAATACTATAATTTCCTAGTCAAAATGAGAACGTCCTAACCCTTGTCGGATGTTCTAGTATTTCCTAGGCCGAACATTTTTTATTCAAAGTCCTGAATTTCTAGTTTTTCCTAATCAAAACCCGAAGTGGCGAACAGTTAAAAGTCTTCATGTCTCATGTATTCCCGCTCAGTTTTCGATATTTGCCAGCAGAATTTTCTTTCTTTAGAGAATATTCACAAGAATAAACAATCTATTGAGGAAGCAATACAGTTCCGAGTTCTGCCTGACACCGCTGGGCATCTCTATAGAAAGTCAACCGAGGCCCGAAAGAATGGAACGGATTTTAATCAATCTCCCCCACATTTCGCGTACGTGTTTCCCAGGTCCGACCGGGGGATGTGCCCTGAGGACACTAGTATGCGACCTGCACGTGCACCTTCTTCCAGTGCGGGGATTCTTGGAAAAATGCCATCCCCACTGGGAGTCTCTTAGTGTACCCAGACATGATCTTATCGGCCCGGCTGCGGTTGCACAGATAGACATACTGCCTGCCGGCACAAGCCCTCTCGCTACGTCAAGGCGGGCTCCCCTTGAGAGGAACCGGATGATGAAGGACGGGGATCACCAAGCCGGACCCAGTATCCCGAAAAAAATCTGGGACCAGACCCGGGTCCTCCTGCGTGGCGCTCCAACGCGTTACCACTCAGCTATCCGGCTTAGCAGCAAACTTAGCGACTGATAATGTCATTCAAAGTAAGCAATCCAGTTAGGCAGCTCATTCCAACAAGACGGTTTGCTGAGAAGCGATTCTTAAGCTGCTTGCCAACTGGAAGCCCTCAATTTCAAATCGAAATCGAAAATAGATTGCATATCGTCCCTCTGGTGCAAACTAGTGAAATTGCATTTATGACTAATGTTAGCAAAGTATTTTCTAATAATTGCATTTTATGTGTATTGTGTGTCCCTAATATGGATTTACAGAAATTATTGAAAATGTTTTGTTATAGCAGAGTAAACGTAATTTTCTAAATGTATTAAGCAAGAACGGTGTTGTAGAAGTAGTGTTATAATATGATGGTTTCCGCAATTTTCAAATCGTGTTGTAGGAAGCCGTGTTATTGGAGGGATACCTGTATTATTATTTTCTTTACTGTTTTTATTTTTGTTTAGTAATTTCGTATTTTAGATGTTTATTATCTTTGTCGTTATCACGCTAATCTTTGTAATGGTTTCCCCTCTATGCTATAGATGTTCACAACAAAAATCTATCAACAAAGCTGAAAATATTTTTTAAGTTGTTCAGAAAAATTAGAATAGTGCAATAAAAATTGTATTTATTAATATTCTAATTATCGTCGATACAATCTCAAGTTCCTTATTATTGATATTTCAAACAAAAATATCCATTTTTTTTAAATGTTATTTATGTTAGCGTATGTCCTGCTGAAGAAATTACACTTCCGGATAATTCGATAGAATTAATATCCACAGTATGTGCTCTTCATTGGTTCCAGATCGAAGAATTTTTCAAAGAAGTTAAGAGATTGTTAATCAGAAATGGAGTTTTGGCTGTTCAGGGATATAACAGTATAAAGATAAAATTTAATACAGATGAGAAAACGAATATGGCAAATGCTGCGATGAAACAGGTATTGTAAAATTTTAATAGTTTAAACATTATGTTCGAAAATATCATTTTTCTGGCTAAATGGTAGATTACCTGCTGAAAACGAGTTCCGTTGCATTTGACTGAGTGCGTCGCATATATAGGTTTTTAAATGAATATACGGGGTGATTCAAAAATGTTTTGCCAAAATTTACAAGTTTCTAGAAGATAAAATTCTGAGTTAAAAAGTCTAGTCTCGTTTTTTGACTACATTCACGCCACGCTGTTACATGCGAAGCGACACATCTTTCACCAGCAGGTAATCTACTATTTTGCCATTTTTCTAATATAGTTATTATAAAATTTTTGAAATTTATATCGCAGTTAGACGATACTTTAAGTGAATTTTGGTCTCCAAGAGTTCAAAATAACACAGATGAATTTTCATCTATAAGTTTTCCCTTCGATGATATCGTTAGGTAAGATAGCTTTTAAGTTATTTTTTAAAATGCTTTTATTGTGTAGAAAAGCAAAATTTAATTTTGTTTACAGATATTCAGAAATGAGAAACGATATCGAAGTTACGGTTGATAAAGTCATCGGTTTTGTTATATCCTATTCAGCCTATCAGACACTAAAGAAAACTACACCAGAAAAGGCAGAATATGTAATAAAAGAATTACGAGAAAAGTAAGAATTTAAGCCAATATTTATTTAATCAGTGTTGTCGATAATTTTTATTCATTATTCCTAATTTTATTCTTCTAGACTTCTAGATTTGGCTAGCAGTGAAGACGAAACATTTATTTTGGAGGAAAATCGTTATCTTATTTTATGCAGAAATAAATAAAAGCATAAATTGAATTATGAACAACAAAATATTTTCTAATGGGAGTTTTCTACCTGTGATAACTTTTTGTATATGAATCGTTTAAAATAGTTTAACTTAACACATCTATACAATTTCATATATCGATATTTACAATTACTAGAAATTACCCGCTCATATAAATGAGCGGAAATATAAACTTATAATTCTGTATATAACGACGAATAACACCTTCGAATTCGTTTAGGGAATTTGTCGATGAGGGTATGGTAATCTGTGACCATTATTACGTTACAGCGCCATCTGCGAATTCTATATTTTTAGAGGAACTACAATTTCAATGTAATTTTTATTTTTTAATTTTTAAATTATTAATAACAACAAATAATTTTGGGCTGTCGAGACATCCAAAAATTAAACCTTTCTAAATATACCCTATTTATAGAAATCAGTACAGTAGTTCAACCGAAAAGGGATATCCAGCCAGCCAGCCACGTTTGACTATTAATATATGTGATGATGATGATGATGATTATAAAGAACAACATGAAAAATGAGTGAGTCAATATTTCGGTAGAGTAGAAAGTTATCTCATGAATATAAGAAAAACTTATTTATCGGCTGTTCAAATCCGAAGTGAGTACAAGGTAAAACTGTTTTTTTTCTAACATCTTCAGCATGCATCTGAGATTAATTCTAGGTATATCTTCGAACGTGGAATATGAACACTCGCGATAGAATGTAGAATAAATCCATATTTAATATTTTAGCATTGATCCACATTTATTTTAGTATTAACATAAGAATACATATAATAATTGAATCCCTCATTCCGATAGGGGCCCAAATCCGACTGAGATGATTTTTGGGAAATTAAAAAAACTTCATATCTGGCAAAGAAATGTAGTGATTGTAACAAAACTAATGGAAAGTATTTAGACTCATCTGCTTAATCAATGCACATTAGAATATGATTTTTAAAATAATTTAATGGGTACTTATGGTAATTTAAAAATTCAGATTTTGGGCCCCTTTTCCAATGCGGTGTTTTGAACGGCAAAATTGTAACTTTTTTCTAAGAATAACTCTGCATATATACGTATAAAGCTCAAACTTATATGATTTTTGAACTATAAACAATGCGAAATAAACGATATACATATTAAAACAGGGGTGACTGTTCAATATGCAATTAAGGAGGAAAATATGTAATAACTAGATAATAACAATGTAGTTGTGAGCAAACTCAAGAATCAAATACAGTATGTTAATGTAGAACATGTTTATTAAAAATACAGTAAAACAGAAACACATTTGCAACATCAACACCATTATTCAATTTCTGAATCAGATAAGTTATCAATAGAATAAAGTCCTTCTATATATGAGATAACTTCTGGTTTCAGATGTGCTTTTATTTTGTTAATATCCTGTAGTTTGGCACTTTTCACAGGACAAGGACTTGTGTATAATGGAGCCGCCACCAAATCTGGTTTTGCATTTGGTTTTATCAATCTAAACAGATATGTCCAAATATTTGACATTGTCGACGAAACTTAAACCTCATTTTCATGGCTGGCGCATAAGTAAATACTTTATTTTCTGATATTTTAAATTTTATCCTTTTCTTGGTGACAGTTTTTTTAAAATAACGTTGAAAGTGACGCTGAAAGTCAGCATGTCTTGCCCTGTCATTGAAATAATATCAAACTTTGCACGAACCATTTCAACCCATTCTGTATAATGTTGCACTTCCTCTTTCTTTCTTTTCATCCTTTCAATCAATCCAAAATGTCTATCACAGGGCAAGAAACTGTGTCCCCGTATTGGAAAATGGTGAACTATCATCATAAATCGTCCCATCTTGATCAGTGTCGAAAAGAAAGCTACCATACAGTGATTTTTATTTTGACCTGCTGCCCCATCACTGAAAATATAGTGTGTTTCTACACTGCTATCAATCTTCTCAATTATGTATTTACTTAAACAACTCACTACTTCGTTAGCACCTCTCTTATCCTGCGTTTCAGGCCACATAAACATTGTTGATTTTTTCAATTTACCACTATAGATTCTAAACGTATGTAACCATAACTGTCGCAAATAGAACATCTCCCCTATAGGTAAATGCGAGTATGGAATATTTTGCATGAAATCAACGCAAAGCATTTCAATTTTAGTGTTTTCTTGAGCCTCTTTCTGGCATTGTCTCAGCTTTGTATAAAATAAACTAGACTTTGTTTTATGCACATTTAATTGGCAGCTTCTTGTAACACGCCCTCTGGTGGAACAATATATGAATTTGAGAGAGACCCAACTCCATGGACTAGGGCCTCTCTTCAACTCCTTTATTTTTTCGGAGTGTCAAAATACCCTATAATTATGGAGTTAAGTCACTACTCTTAGTACGAAGATTGCGGGGTACGAGAGGAATACAATGGCGCTTCCAACTCAGTTTCATAAAATATGGGATTTGGGCCCCTATCGGAATGTGGGATTCAATTAATTCTCGAACTCAGACTTAAAACATTAAGTGATCAATACCCTGCATCAACATGATTTAACATATTGAATTTTCCATTGAAACGATTTTTTGTTTCCATGATTTGTCATAAATATGACGCTTGTAAATGAAATGCTAATGATTAACCATTATAAATGCCTAGAAAAAAAGGAATGGTACATGGAAATGATCACGAAGTGATTAATAAAAATATATATATTTAAACAGAAATAAACTCCATCAATTTACATAAAGGGCAAAGTGTCTCTGAAGGAAGTCGATGGCTTGAATTCACCTTCTAGTAAATGGATATCTGTTTTAATCATATAAGCTTTAGCCGCAATATCATGGTAGTGTTTTAAACTGCTTAAAATAGGCATCCTGGAAATTTTAAACATATGCGGTTAAAGAATCTAGAATCATAACACAGGTTCTATTCCTTATTTTTCCGGAAAACTGTGTTCAATCCGTTGATCCTCATTTCACAGTAGAATCATATCACAGGTTCTATTCCTTATTTTTCCGGAAAACTGTGTTCAATCCGTTGATCCTCATTTCTCATCGCATCGGCTGATCTCTTTGGGGCTTGTCACTAATGATACGCTCCTAATTGATTCACAAGCCATATTTCTCATACAAGGTATAGAGGCATAATGCCACGAGTAATTTAAAGTCATTCTACTATTATATTCTAATGATTTTATTTAATTGGCTTTACTGGTATGAATACGAAATATATTTCTGTGATTGCAAATTATTTCTTAAAGTCATTGCTATTATATTCTAATGATCTTATTTAATTGGCTTTACTGGTATGAATACGAAATATATTTCTGTGATTGTAAATTATTTGAAGATTCAGTTTATCATTCGATTCAAACAATCTTGTCAGAAATAAGTCGCCATAGAGGCAAAATACATAAACAAATTAATATGTTTAAGTTTTTATTGATCAAACTGGATTCATTTATCCAGTTTTAATATATTTCCTGATTGAAGATTGTATTAAGTTAACACGATGCAACTGTAATATATAACGATCTCTCCTTTGAAACATATTCCAATACAAAGAAGCTCTGACCAAGATCCACTCGTACAAAATTATATTCCGTCTGTAAATGATAAATTTTTTCCTCAGAAGATAACCTTGAACTCTGTATTGAAAAGTTTTAAATGCATTTAACCAATCTTGATAACTGTTGCTTTTATTCGTCATCCTCCACCAGCTTTGGATTTTTATAGATGCTAGCATCTTTAAGAAAGTTGAAAAATTACATGATGCAACTGTAATATAAAGTGATTAAAATTTTCTTAAATACCTGAATCTCTCTCAAATTTATTAACTTCGTTTTTCTTTGGTAAGTTCGAGTTTTATATACCAATTTAATTTTTTCGTATTTACAAATTAATTTTATCTATAAAAATTTATAATTTAATAAACTTATAAATATATATTATTAATTTCAAAAATAGTTTTTATACTTTCATCTTTCTGATTGTCTTTTTAAGTTTGCTCCAAACAAATACCCTACGAGGAAATTTCAACTTTCTCAACCTTATGTTATGTTTCAGAAATGTTATCCATGGTTTTGGCATATTAGAAGACATCTGAATATAAATAATTTTACAAATTTTTATTTGGAAACATCAAAATGCCATTTAAAAAAGTACTAATAGATTAAATCGTGATCCTTAAAACAACACTTTTGCTGATAATGACAGAATTCTCTGAAAATTGTGCATTTTTCGGATGGAAGTCCGAAGCATCGGCAAACAGTTTAACATTTTAAAATCTAACAAAACAATACATTTATTAAAAGCATAATAACCTCAGAACAAGATGTCTTAGATGGGAATAAACTGCTCTTCAATATTCTTCTTTCCAAGTTTTTCTGCCTTAACTGAAAAAATTTGTTTTCCAAAAGAGACATTAGAAAGAAAGAAAAAAATATATATTTTTCCAAATGCGTAATTTAAAACTCACTTTTAACGTAACATCTTCATTTGTATAATCTGTAAACCACGAGTCTCTGCTAAGTGTCTTCTTTTTTCCTCGACTTAATTCAGAAAGGGTAGTCTTTTCTTCAAAAAGAATACTGTACTGTATAATGAAATTTTGAATGAGAGATTTAGTACAAACAGCGGCGTAACAGCAGCTTTTAGTCTCCATAATCAGCCCACAAATTGAGCCCTTTCAGAAATTTTATAATATAACAATTTTTTAGATTAACGGGCTCTCTTGCAACGGGGAGGTTGCAGGAGAATATTGGCACTGAATATAAAAGATATTAAAATTATAAAAATATAACTAACTTTTACAGGATTTATTTCGATTTGACTTCTCAATAGATAACCACGTAGACAAGCTTGAAAATGTATAAACATTAATTGAAAGTCTGTCTCGTATGATAACTGTCTTGGATTTATCCAATGAATATTTTCATATTGATATTTTTCTAATAAGCCGAAGTTGTCACCCACCATATTGTTTTTCCTATGTTTCCATGTTGTTCTGAAGTTCTTGTTACGGTTTAATAAAAATTTAAATGACCATGTAAAAATATTTTGACTGGTACGTTGAACAATCTTAATTTTAAATGTTTTTTGTGATTGATTCAATCATTCTAGAAAAGAATTTTTTTATAATTTTACCTTTGCTTTCTTGAGTTGTAAATGTTTCCTGTCAGATTTCTTCCACCATTTTTGGATAAGTATGGCCGCTATCATCTTAATTGTAACAGAACAATTAAATTATTTGCAATTTTTTTATTTTCAAACTAGATTTTCTACAACTTTACCCATTCTTTTCTCTTCATTTGTAGTTGTCTCCTGGTAATATATCCCCTAGCTAAAGACTGAAAACTGCATAACAAACGATATCTCTTTTTTTTCAGTATGTATGCTGGATGCTGGGTGAACATTCTCTTCCAAGATGCTTTTACTTCTGGTGATACCTACAAAGAATTCCATTATTTGTCTTTAGAAATTTCAGGTCATCCTAAAAGTAATGTCGTTTTTTATATTGTATTTGTTCAAACGTGTCTTAGCTTGTCTAAACATGAATTTTTTTAAAGCTTTTTAAATATTACTAAGTTGAAGTAGTCTTATTTTATGGAATACATACTTGGTTAAATTAGCAAGTGATTTATTTTTTATATTCTTTCAAAACTTAATGCTAAAATGACATTACTTTTGGGTTGATCTGATAATATTAAGAAAACTTTTTCCGGGATAAGCTATTCGATTTTTTGACTTAATCTTTTTTTAATATCAAAGCAAAAGGACTTTAAAAAATATTTTACTACTTACTTGTTGGTTTATCGTGTCTAAATCAATTGAATTAGTTTGATTAGACATTTTATTTCGCTTAACTTTTCGTACACGATTCACCTATACAAATTATCATTACATATTCTATATAAACATTAAATTTTCAAGTTTATATTATTCTTACTTTTAACAAATGTTTTACATCCTTTGCGGCAAGATATTTTCTTATTAAAGCTTGCCATAAAATAACGTTATTCAAATGAAAATGCCGATATACAGAAATCTTCCACCAGACTTGAATTTTCGTAATTGCTTCTTTCTTCAATAGCAAAAACCATCTTTAAATCATGAAATCGGTTATATTTTACTTTAATAAAATTTACCTTCTCATGTAAAAGATCCTTTATCCTTCTCTGCACGCATATAGTTTGTGGTAGATATTTTTTATTGCACATTGTTCTTTTATACCAACTTTGAAGTTTCGAAGCCATATAGTTCTGATAAAACAAAAATCATTTTTTTTTAATTCTTGCATATTATTGTTTTTATTTATTATGTGTAGCCAACATAACATTACCACATAGAAAAGTATAGTTTTTACATCCATTTGATAATCATATCTAGAAATGTATCCTCTAGATAAATTCTGTAATTCTTGTATTATATTGCGGAAATTTTGATAGATGCTCCTTTGCATTACCATTCTCCACCATCTTTCGATTAAAGTTGCTGAATATTCCTATATAGATATCGTAAAGTGTAAGAAGTATATGTTGAAAAATCAAACTTTAATTAAATCATTATTTACTATAA
This sequence comes from Olivierus martensii, assembly GCA_000484575.1. Lineage (NCBI taxonomy): Eukaryota > Metazoa > Arthropoda > Arachnida > Scorpiones > Buthidae > Olivierus > Olivierus martensii. Next base: position 19,009 of record AYEL01069666.1, read on the forward strand.
ACTGATAAGTTTGAATGATAAGTGAACGAATTCTTGATCGCAAAATATATCCTTTGACAACTGCTTGGAAATCTACGAAGATAGAAATGGGCCCGTACTTGTTGCATTTAAGAATGACAACTAACTTCTTTAACGATCTTTGAATTTTTCTTATAGTAGCTAACTATAGATATTTATAATATAATCATACAATACCATTGGATTTTTTTCTTACTGACAATCTCACCTTATTTTTATAATGCAGATTCCATATTGATTTTTCTTCGTATGTTATAATATATTCCGTATTGGCATCATTATTATTAATGGAGCGGTGCTTTCGTTGTAAATATTTCATTTTGTTAATCACCATTTTCATAAATGATTGAATCATTATTAGATAACATTTCTGTAATATATAATAATATTTCAGTATGGTAATCATGTAATTTTTGCTACATAAAATTTATACTTGTGAGTATGGCTGTCTTATTGATGTTTTCTTCTTGGAATGTTTCCATATCCACCACCATTGTATTGATCTTGAAGCTGTATCCTGTACAGGTTAATGCCAAAAAGTATTTATAGTCTATAGAAATTTTGATTTAGATATAATATATAATAAACGATTAACGTTACCATCACGATATACATAAGTATCTTCCTTATTCTGTGGCCTTTCAATACTTTCTGGACATTGTTAAGTTTCTCCATGTAATCATTCATTAAAAGCATTACCTGGTTCTTCCACAAAAGCTATTTTAAATATTATATATATTTATTTTTCTATTAATTTCTGATTTGAGTATCAAGAATTTAAATCTTACTCGAAAAAATTTGTTTTTCAATGTCGCTATTTTTAGTTGGAAGGCAAAATTGCGAATTGTTGTTTGGATCAGAATGATTCTTCTGACTTTACATTCGTCTGAATAAAACTGCTGAAGGAAAAATGCAAAGCACAAACAAAATTATTCATTCATTCTTTTATTTTTGTTTTATGCTGTTTTAACTTAAAAATAGAACCGGCTGGTGCGATAGATCATATGAATTATTAGTCTCAGGTAAGCATAATTTTACGATTCAGTAAAAAGTGAAAAAATAAATATTGTAAATATATGAAAATGTGCTAAAAATTTGTTTGTAATATTGTAATTTATAATTTCTTGATAACGAAGAAAAAATTATAGGAAAGAATGGTAGAAAGTAGCATCTTAAAAGGAGCAAGTAGAGTATTCCGATTCTTCAAGTAGAAACCAGATGCCTACAACATAGTCAACCATCCAACAAAAAAAATTAAAGATATAAAAATTTTTCTTACTTTTAATAGACTTTGACATGCCTTATCTTTTATAAGTCTTACAAAAGAGGATAACTGTTTGGTCTTCATTAGAAATTCTTTATCATTTTTTGATAATCGATTTACTTAAGCTATTTGTTTGAAAAAAATCTTTTTTTTTTAAATAATAGTTTTTATATATCTATTATTAATAATATATTGTTGTTGTAATTTTTAATATACTGTAACTGTAGCAAATAAATTTAGTGAGTTGAAAAGTTTGAAATATTTCATGTTTTAAAACTTTGCTCTAAATTAGATAAAGTATGGTCTCGAACTTTAGACTGTTCCACTAAAGAAGTATTACATAAGTCCTCACGAAAAATAGATTTAATAAACTTTCACAGATGTGGCGATGCTATTTCAGATCTCATTGCGAGCCATTCATATTATATCGATATAGCTTTTTTGTCAACAGATAACGCAACCACTCCATTCTGGAAGAATACGATGTGGCGGGGCGAAACAAGCCCTTCCACATAGTATTCATCCACTAGGTTGCCCATCCCTGCGGAGGGGTCAGCCTGATTGTGGAGGACGGGGATCGACGAGCTGGGCCCAGACTCCATCATAAATATTTTCAAGGGATGGGACCCCGGATTCGAACCCGGGTTCTCCAGAGTGAAATCCGGCCGATTTATATCGATATATCAGATTGGGATATCCTTGATTTGAAATGAACACAATAGGAATTGATTTTAGATTCATTTCAGGAATAATCAATTATTTCTATATCTTTTAATCCACAGTCCATCTCGTTAATATAGATCTCTAAATTACCGATGTGCAAAGCAGTAGTAATCCTAGAAGTAGAAATGGCTTGTAAATATGCATTAAGTCCGTTAGAGCTTAATTTCGAATAAAATAAGTACATTTTTCCAAGTACTTATGAAGAATATTCATTACCCAGAATATGCGTTGTTCTAATAAAATATCTCTCAATTATTTCATTATAAAAATTGAATTAAATGAAGCCAAATATTCTAGAAAATAAACATTTATTTTTCACCATAAAACTATTTTTTTCAAAACATGTTCCTTGTAAGAAGTTTATCCTTGTAAGAAGCTATATTGATATATTAATATAGAAATGTTTTATGTAGATTGCAATCTTTGAAATAAATTAAAATTCCCACTGATAAAATTGATGAATTGAAGGTTACATAATTATTTAAAAATTTTATCATTCAAAAATATATAAGAATTTAAATAGAAAAATGATTGGAATTAACACAACTTTTGATAAAATACATTTCAAACCATAATGAATAAAGACATAAATATCTTGGTTATGAAATTAATGTGATATGCAATAAGTTCAATGGAAATTATGATGCAAACTGAATGTTTTTCAGTACTAACTCTAGAGGTCCTGTCACCTATGTAGCTTCCTTGTATCATCTATACGAAATTATTCACAGCACTTAAGCAAGGTGCTTAAGTGCTGTGAATAATTTCGTATTAATATAAAGCAAGAGGTTTTTTCCATAAAGTTTGTAACATTACTCGGTGCCCTTACAATCTTGAGAAAATGATAATTTTGGCACCTTCCTTCCTAAGGTTCCCTGATGCAGTGCATAGTCTGCTTATCGGGTGAAGATGGCCCTGATGTTTGAAGTTGAGCAGAATGCTAGCTGCAATTTTGATAATTGTGTACTTCATTCAAGCAAAAAATTAGTTAATGCAATAATTTAGTTAAATAATAATATAAAAATACTCAACACAATCTTACTGTGCTATTATCATAGATAAAATATAGATTCTATATTTTTATCTAAAATATTCAGTTCATATGTAAAATATTAAAAAAAGATTTAGATAAATTTTTTTGATATAAATTTCATATTTAAAAAAAATATAATGGCTATAGAATGGAAACATTTTTTTTATCAGAGTAAATAAAATTTAAATTAAAATCTATATTACTTTGTAACTAGAATTCGAACAAATGTGGATTTGTATCGGGGTATAATTGTTAATAACTAGAATTCGAACAAATGTGGATTTGTATCGGGGTATAATTATTATTGTATAATTGATCCAGAGCTAATAGATAATCTGAAGTTGGAATATGTAAATTTTCAAATTTATTTCATTTATTCATATACTTTTTAAACCATTAATGTCCAAAATAAAAAAAAAAGTTAAAATACTTAGTCGTTATTCATATTTGTATACGTATAAACTGACACAAATGAAATTTTAAAAATTTTATTAATTTTCACCTAATCCTTTGATTAATCTTTTATGCACCGCACAAGTTTAATGAAGTAACAAAAACTATGAAAAGATATTGTTAAAATTATCTTAATACTGTATGTAATATGTTTGCTGAAGATGATATTTAGAATATTGAAGTTAAAACTTTGATATCTATATTTTGGCCATATATTATTAGTTTATTAACATAATTCTTCCAAGTAAAATTTATAATTTCTTCACATTTAATAAAATTTAGAAAAGTAAAATAACTTGGCTATATTTTGGCTATAATTTTTAGTTGTTTATCGAAACAATTTGTCATGCAATTTGTATACTAAATAAATCGTTCACAGAATGAAAGCATGTCGAATAGTACTATTCCGAGTAATTTTTTAAAAAGTGTTCTACAAAATGGAGTTGGTAGATATGTTTGCCAATTAAAGCGAGTAACTTTAAAGTTTTGCAAAAGTCATGGAGGCAGTAGAGGTGTTAGAGAATACATAGAGACAGATTTAGTCGATTTTGCACGTAGTAATTCTGGAACAGTTGTTTATCTTAAACCTAGAAGACACCGTGGACCGGTAATAAAGGCAGAGTATCTAAATGGAAATACAGATTGGCTGTACTGTCAAAATTATACTCGAGATGAAGTCAGAAAATGGTTAGAATATATGCTAACTAAATCTGGAAATCCTATTGTGAGATTCAGAAAACCTTATCATACGGATAGTCCCAGTATTCAAGGTGTATGGAATCCATTCACTCACAAACCTACTTATCTCAATGTGTCTAAATTTCCGTGTCCAGAACGTAGTGAATACAAAACTGCAGAGTTATCTGCCACTGAACAGTTGTTGCATATTGCTAAAGCAGAAAAAAATATATTTGTTAACGACGACCATGATGATTAATATTATAGTAATTGTTAAAATCTGCAGTAATTTAATTAATTTTTGTAAAGAAATTAATTCTGTTAGAAAGTGATATTGCAACACTATACCAAGAATTGTAAAATATTGATATATTAATATAGAAATGTTTTATGTAGAGTTAATTTTTGTAAAGAAATTAATTCTGTTAGAAAGTGATATACACTATACCAACTATAGCAACACTATACCAAGAATTGTAAAATATTGATATATTAATATAGAAATGTTTTATGTAGAATCTACAATCTCTATACAATGTTTACAACATTTCATTGATAGTGCATATATAGCCTCCAATAGCATTGGCTGCAGCCTTGTTTAAACTTCTGCTAAAAATTTGCTTCTGCAATCTCTATACAATGTTTACACCATTTCATTGATAGCGCATATATAGCCTCCAATAGCATTGGCTGCAGCCTTGTTTAAACTTCTGCTAAAAATTTGCAAAATATTTTCCTCCAATGGCTTTTATCATTCTATTGAATAATGAGAAGTATGATGCAATCTTACTCACATGTCAGTGGTACAACCAGAGAGAGTGCAAGGGAACAATTTTCATTCTATTGAATAATGAGAAGTCGTATGATGCAATCTTACTCACATGTCAGTGGTACAACCAGAGAGAGTGCAAGGGAACAATTGCACACCCCCGTTACTTGTATTTATGTTGTGATTTGTTCCGTGATTTCATGTAATTATTATTTATATAATAGCTTCGACTGATTTAAATTAATCATATTCGATAAAATGTATAATATATAATTTTGTGTATTTTTGCATTGCAGGTTTTTCAAACAGCATTTAAAATTTCTTAATTTTTTTAGTTGTATACCCTTACTAAATTTCTAGTTGCGCCACTGATCTTACTTATATTTTAAATTTCTGTAAATGATTTTTCTAGTTTAAAGCAAAATTTTAATATTACTATGATATTTAATTTAGACATATTTTCTAAATAATATTTTTAAAGTATTAATTATATGGTATTATAGAACAATAGCATATCTGAAAAAAATTGCTAATGTCAAATACAGAGTGAAGAAAAACTTCGTCGTAATATTTTGTGTACTGATAGAGGACCTCGAAACAAGTCGAAAATGTCGAATGAACATATGGTCTAAATGACACCGTTTTCGAGTTATAACCCTTTAAAGCTAGCCAATCACCATCTACTTTATAAAGCAGCCATTCTCAACCTGCGGCCCGCGGGCCGCATGTAGTCCGCCAAGCTATTACGTGCGGCCCGGAACGCACAGTCATGAATTTAATGAAAGCGTGGAATTCTTCTCTCACATGCAAAAAATAAAATAAAAATTCTGATATAAAAAATTTTTTTTAAATCTGGAAAAAATACAATTTTCCTAAATTGCTAGGTTCTTCCTGATGCACTCAAAAAAATTTTACAGGTCATAGGTCAGTTTGGAAAATACTAACCTATGGCATCCACGAATTGAGGTCAAGAGTTTTTTGTAGGCGATTTTTTTAAAAGTCAGACTTTTTCACGTGACACCAACCGATTGCCAACTGCTGATATAGCATGGTACGGCCCGCTTAATGTAGCAATCAAATGTATGCGGCCCGCTTAATGTAGCAAACAAATGTATGCGGTCCGGGGAAAAAAAATTTGAGAACCACTGTTATGAAGCATCACGACGCGTCGCGTTGCCACTAAGTATCGCATTGCGTCGCTCGCCTTCTTACTAACCCGGAAGTCAGTAAGAAAGCGACGCAATGCGACACGTCGTAACGCTTTATGTACTCGATGGTGATTGGCTAGCTTTAAAAATTTATAACTCGATAACGGTGCTATTTAGACCATATGTTCATTAGACATTTTCGACTTGTTTGAGGTCCTCTATCAGTACACAAAATTTTACGACCAAGTTTTTCTTCACCCTGTATTTGTTTGGAAAATATCTGCTAATTATTATTATTATTATTTTTACTTTATTGAAGAAAATATTGGCTCCATCTTGGGCATTATATTAACAATAGTAGAATAAATCGACATTAAAACATCTAAAATTTAAAAATTTGTGAAAAATAAATAAGTTTATTATTATTATTTTAATAATTTTGTCTAACTGAGATTTTAAACCGTACCAAAATTTACTAATTTCAAAATTAAAAAAATTTAAATCATAATATGTGCATAAAAGTCCTTTTGGCAGTTGCTTTCTACTCGCATCATAATACATGATACCAAATTTGGTAAATAGCTTAATAATTGTCGAGATACGAAAGGATACATACACTTAAAAACACGCAGACAAATATTTGCATAAAGTTTTTTTTAGTTCGTATCGAGATATAAACGAAGCTGGTAAACATCGCATATTCATATACTGTTCATGAAGTTCATTCAGCAGTCATAGTTCGTCCAGGAACTGTGTTATAATTACTCAACGTGAGAAACAACAATGAAATCAGAAATTTTTCTCTATTAATATACTTTTTCTTTATGAATGTTATAGGAATATAAAATTCAAATAGGTGATTTGAACACACTGTTCATAACAAAGGGGAATTGATGCCCATTATCATTTAAATAATAGAGTTAAATTTATTAATATCATGAGAGAATCATAGAAAATACAACAAAAAAAAAAATATTCAGAAATTTTAATGAAAAAATTTAATTCATAAAAATTGTCTAATTATGATGATTTTAAAGATTTTTAAATACTTCATCATTATCAAAATGATTCATAAATGATTAATATAAATTCCACATCAAAATGAAATTCCTAATCATTTACAGGAATAATTTATATCTACAGTATATCTTAACGAGATACTAAAATACTGATGACTAATTCTAATGATAAGTTTAGATTATTAAATTCTGTACATATAACTGTTTCATATTTAATTTTGTTTGGATTAGAAAATATATATATATTAAACGAATTTCTAAAAATTAACTTTTTTTTTTAGATTTGTTATTCAGTTACCGTAAATAAGGCTGTGTCAGAAAGCAACAAAGCGTTTTTGATCCGAATCATTATTATAGCTTTTACTATTTTTGTTAAATGTAATGACCTGATTAATATAATAAGCTGTTGTTTGTCAGCTTAAATATACAACTGTTTACAGTTTGAATAATTTAGCTGTACGTAATTAGGTTGATGATAGCAATGTGCACAACAAACTGTTATTGGACCGTACTTTTATCTCAGACCGTATCTAAACAAATTTTATAATATTAATTTTTATAGTGAAATTTTGTAATATGAAATTTTGTAAATTTCACTGTATTGTACATGTCTAACTTAAAATAATTATATTTCACTTATAAGGCAGAGTGGGGTGAGGTCGTAGTTGGGGGAAGTGTATTAACGGGATTTTTTTATTATAAGATAATCGAAATTTTGCTATTTGATATTGTAGATATTTCTACTACAAGTTAATATCCACTTAACGACGTAGATAACTCAGGATGAATGATGCGATTCCAAAATTTACATCGATTTTTACAAACTCGTCACGTCCGAACAACACACACAACTTTCACGCAATCTTAAAAGTGCAATAATTCTTAAAATAACTTCATATTAGGATCTATTTTTTTGGTAGGTATGAAGAATATTGATTAAAGTTTACATTAAGCAAACAATATTTTTTGTCATTTCAAAAATTTTTGAGAAAAACCCTGGTAAACTCTTATCCCGTAAATATACTTACCTGTAGTACACATCACCATCTTGGGGTAATTGCGTATTAGGCTGCTCTGGCCTCATAACGCGTTCAATCTTATTTTTTCGTGTTCTACATTTTAATTTGTTAATTAACTTCTTTTTCTAGCATATAACATGAATCGCAGCTACGTTAGAAAAATCATCAGGAGCGATTATTCAAAAGAAATGAACGAAATGTAAAACGTTGCCTAGTTGATGATTGATAATGCTAAAATATCAATCAGATATTTCGAATAAATCATTTTTTGTTTGATAAGAAACACTTTGTCATATTAATTATCATTTGTGTACTTCCCATCACTTTATATTTTTGTTTTATTTCACTATAGCGCCTCTCCCCTTATCAGAGTTCAATCCTTATTTCTTTAACAAAGGATAACTCTAAAACGAAACAGTCTATCTTAATGCGATAAAAAGAATTTTATAGTAAATCTATTCATGATTCTGCTCGTACCAATTAGCGTGCGTAAATAAACTTCAAATCTTTTTTGACTCGCACGTTCGGTCCTACGCCTGTTCGGGGTAAGTGTAAGGTAGCTGACATTTTGTAAGATTTTGTCGCAAATGTAAAATTTTCAAGGATGAATTATACGATAATAGCTGTGGAATGCGATTGTTAACGACCCTGCAAAATATTTATACGATCGGTTAAAATATCTGCGTTTAAACTCCAACTTTGCAAAAACCGGTCGCACTTATCCCACTCTGCCTTATTGTATTTATGAAATGATAGTTTTTATCTGGCTAATCCGGGATCAATTCCTGATCCTGTTACTCATTTTACTAGAGAGTCTATAGTGGCCTATCGATATTTATCATTCATCTGTTCGATAATCCATTATAACTGGCATATTATAACTAGGTTCTGTTTGATATCCCTTTACAGATTTGGTGCATTAAACTATTGGGATAATTGTTTGCTTACTGTATGTTCCTTATTAATATTTAATAATTTTAATTTTAAGATATTTTTTGGACGATCTAGAACAGTGCTGTCCAATTATAATGAACCCGAGGGCCATAGCCGTGTTTACTACAGATATGGAGGGCCGCAGTTTCAAAAAAGGGGAGGGGCTTTGGTACTTGATGCGCTATTGTCTCAACAAACGGAATGCAAAAATATTAACAAACCTAATTATAAAAATTATATTTACGAGATTGCAACCAATAAATATGATACATGCTAACAAAAAGTTATAAAATATAAACAGTTAAAAAATATTAAAAAAGTCATGTACAGTACCTATTCAGTGTGATAAATGAGGGGTGCAGCAGCATTTACAAGGGCTGGATATTTACATCCATTCCTGTTGTAGCGGCTGCAGAATAGGGGAAGGTGGCCCAAAGTGAATCACTTAAGGAAAAATCGACTGAAATAAACAGAATAAAATGATAATTAATACAAAACTTGTATCAATTGCTTCATAGGTTCATAGATATATGTGGAGTAAATACCAAACCGTGCAAATTAATGGAAATAAGTAATTTTGCAGCTTTTCAGTGCCAAATTGTTCTATGATTTTATTCCACTGATCAATATGGTCAGTTCCAGGAAAAAGAACAGCTTTTCTGATCATTTCTCTCATAATGCAACCTACAGACCAAATATCCACATTTGCTTTATAACCCATTCCAAGTATAACTTCAGGTGCTCGATAATATCTTGTTACTACATAAGGAGTCATCATAAACATTGTTCCAGCTGTCCTGGCAAGTCCGAAGTCAAGAATTTTTTTTTTTTTTATGAGATCCAGCAACTGGTTAAGAATGTTCCTATCTAAAGTTTAATTTTTTTAAGTAAATGCAATTTTTTCTGCTAAATTGCTGATTTTTCTTACTTGAGTATGAAATATCTTTTTAATAAATTATTATGTAATATGTGAAATAGTTTGGCTTCATCCATTTTTTGTTTATTTATAGCATTAATGATCCAGAAGAATTTAGTTATATTTTTGAATCTGAAATTTATGAAAACTTTACAAAATAAATTAATAGTTCTGAAGATAAAAAATTAACACATATAGAACCTCAACTAATTCAAAACATTTCATTTTTTCCAAATAAAATAAATAAATAATATTCACTACAAGAAATTATAAGGGCCAAAGAGAAAATCTGATTAAAATGCAAATTTAGACCTTTTTTGATAATCAGGAAATGTTTATTCTTCCCTGATACTCTCGAGTAACTTGATTTATGAATGCTCTTCAAGTACAAATAAAAATATGTATTATACTTGCTTATTAATAATTAGCAACAGTTTATAGAAAACCTAATGAAGGCTACAAGTGAATCATTAGGCTAGCTTTTTCACAACTTAACATTAATTTTATTAAACTGGGAAGTTTTCAGTCTAGTCTTGTTTTAACTTTCTGCTGCCATTTAAATATTTTAATTCCAAACAATTAAAAAAAATCTTTTTTCTATATTTTTGGTATCTAAAGGAATGATGATAAAAATAAAATACCTAAAAACTTTTTTTATACCTGTGGAATATATATACTATAATTTGGGAAATACTTATATAAAGAAAATATTGCCAAATTAAAATTTTTGAATGATATTTTAAATTTTATAAACTTGAAATATCTGTAACTGAAGCCAAAAATTTTATAGTTTAAAAATTTAGTATGTTAATTTGTGGAAAAGTTGGCTTATTGAATGTTTAAAAAAAATTCAAAAGCGTTTCAAATGATTCACTGATAGTATTTATTTATTTACTGTGTGTGTGTGTGTGTTTATTACAGTAAATTTATTTTGATAAAACATTTACTATATCAAATTTACTCTTAGCTATACTGTATCTGTAAAATGAGCTAATTTTTTTTAACTTTAGAGAAATATATACATAAAGACAAAAATATTATATTATTATTCACTTAAATTTCTTATACTTATTTCTCTTTTTACATGGTAGATTTATAGTATTTTTGTAGAACCAATCTACCATGTAAAAAAGGGATTGGTATATGTTCAATTAATCTATATAATGAATAATTGATATTTGATATAATAATAATATATTTTAATTATCATATATAATCAAATATAATTCAACTCTCAATTTTGGACTTCTAGAAACAGAAAATATTTTTCCATTTGTACAAAAATTTGAGAGCATAAATGACTGGCTTTATTTTATATTTTGACATAAATATCTGAAAAAACTAAAACTGATTCATAACAATATTAGTAGTAAATGAACAAATATTTATGTTAATATATTTTATTAAAAATATTTTTTTATCTGAGAAGATAGACACTATTCAGAGAGAAGAAAAAAACAAGATTAAAAAATATATTACTAATCAGATGACAACACTACATTTCTATCCCTACCTATTATACTAGCTTCCTCTCTTCATATCAATTTTATTCATTAATTTTGCATCATGAAGTAAAGAATGAATTAAGCAACTGTTTGAAATTGGTTTTTAAAAGTACAAAAAATAATTTTTATCCATTCCTCCTGAGAAGATAGTCACTATTCAGAGAGAAGAAGAAAACAAGATTAAAAAATATATTACTAATCAGATGACAATACTACATTTCTATCCCTACCTATTATACTAGCTTCCTCTCTTCATATCAATTTTATTCATACTCAAACTTACATATCCTCAGATCTTCATCTACTTTGTTCTTTCTCTCTCAGCCTCTTGTTCTCACTTTTCTCAGCATCTCAAATTTTGCTTATTTGTTGAAACCTTGCAGGACTTGAATTTTTTGATTTTGAAAAATGTCTAAAATTTCTCCAGTACTATACATACATTGGTATTTTTTAACCTGTAAATTATGCTTTTTATAATATATCCTTCTATATTCAAATTATGGAAAATTAGATGTTCTAAACCCTGATGCAGTAATATTTTATAAATGTATTATCATTAATGCCTGATTTATATGTATTGTGGTCCTTAAAACTAACAATTAAGAGGTTTCTTCAAATGTATTAATTACTTTTTTGATGAAATATGAGGCTCTAAGCTATAGTTTTATAAGCTTATACATAAATCTGGCTCTGATTATTATTTATTATTCCAAAATAATGCATTGACTGAGTGCTTATGAAATCACATTAATTAGTATTGGCATTTGAAAATGAAAATTAATAATAAAATATAGATGAAAATATGTAATAGCAAGATATTAATGAAAATTAAAAGTAGCATTTTATTTTATTACACAACATAATTTTTATATTAAAACAAATATAATGTTAATTTTTTAAATTATAAACAGTACTATCAATTGATAACTAATATTGTATATAAACAGAAAAAATTATTAGATGATAAGTTTATAACAGAGAAGAGGGAATCATTAAAATCAGAGTTATTTAAAGAAAGTTATTTAAATTCAGGTAATTTAAAAATACATTTTTCTTCATCAAATGCTATTAAAATCTATCAGTTTTGAATTGTTAAAAAAAACATTTTAAGTAAATATGTCCATAAAAAAAGCAAATATAAATAGAGAATTATACTTGATTTTTTTGTGAACATTTTAATATTTATATAACTAATTAAGATAAGTAATTTCACATACTTTTTAAATTTGAAAAAAATTTTTCAATAAACAAACCAAATAGTATTTTTTAAGGATTAGAGGAAAATTGTGCTTATTATATAACATCTTTAATTAAGTAACAGTTTTGCAGCAAGCACATATATATATATTTTTGACTATAATAAAATCTTACTAAATATTGGTAAGATTTTCTATTTATTTGGTTGCAGTTATAATAATGAATTATGGTACAAAGAAAAAAATATATAAAATAATTAAATATATTTTTAACTGCCATAATATAATTGAAATTTAATAAAAATAACAGTTTTGCAGCAAGCACATATATATATATATATTTTTGACTATAATAAAATCTTACTAAATATTGGTAAGATTTTCTATTTATTTGGTTGCAGTTATAATAATGAATTATGGTACAAAGAAAAAAATATATAAAATAATTAAATATATTTTTAACTGCCATAATATAATTGAAATTTAATAAAATTAATCATTTATTATATGGTGTCTTTGGAAAGTGAAACTTTCATTATTATTAATTTTTTAATAAAAATTTAATACCAGTTTTAAATGATTAATGACAATTCATATTGAACAAAATGTGTTTTTCCTTTTAATTTTGAAATTTGCATAAAATAAACACATACTGTATTTCAATTTTTGAGAGTAAGTTATGAGAAAAGTTAAAAATATCAAATAATGTATTAAATAAAATAATATACTGTATAACAAAGTAATGCAAAAATGTTTTGCTTAAATAAATGTAAATATTTCTTTAAGCAAAACATTTTCCGGTAAAATTTAATTTGAAAGATTAGAAAACAAGTTTACTTTTCAAAGAGTATACTTTGAAAAAAAATATGGAATTTAAATTTGTTTTATGATATTTATCTTAAGCAAAAATTCTTCAATTGAATGAAAAAGGAAAATTAGTTGACATGGAAAGAACATTTAATATTAATGGCATAACTAGAAAATTTTTATATGTTATCTGATTATTTAACTAAAACTTCCATAATTAATTTTTGAAAACCTGTAAAATATACTGAATATAAAGGGCTTTTCAAACACACAAAAATAGCATAATATATAAATTTCTGGATAAAAACTTTATAATTGATGGTAAAAATTTTTACTTGACTAAGACTGTTTTACAATGTACTATTAATGTTTTCATTAGCTTACTTTTCAAACACACAAAAATAGCATAATATATAGATTTCTGGATAAAAACTTTATAATTGATGATAAAAATTTTTACTTGACTAAGACTGTTTTACAATGTACTATTAATGTTTTCATTAGCTTTAGTCAGTTATCTCTTTTAAAATTGTTAAACATTAATTAGTAATTTAATGTCAATAACAACTAATTAGCATTTATTTAACAATTGTAAAACAGATAACTAGTGGTTAAAGTTAACAGGAATATTAACTGGACATTGTAAAACCAGATCTAATACAAATTATTTGGATATATACTAGTTTCTATGAACTAGAATTGTATGCCAAAACAACAGCAATATTTAATAATGATACTACACATATTTTTTATAATATAAAAATTTTTTATTGCATTCATCAATAAATACAATAAACCTTCATCTTAGTAAAAAAATCTAATACAGTATAAGAAATTATAATTCTACTTTATTTTTTATCAAAAAGTACTTTTGATAAAACTAGTTTGTTTGAATTTATTATCAATTTCATACAAAACACTTAATTTATCATATATATTTTTCATTAAAATTTATTTTTCACCTTCAATTTTTGTATAATGAAAAGAAGGAGCAGTATATTTTGTAATCTAAAATAAGACTTGCTTTTAAAAGCTGAAATTATTTGCATTTCATGACAAAGTTTCAAATTAATAAAACTGAAATTCATTCAGAATAATAATTTGTATGTTTTTATTAAACAGCAGTTTATTTGGATAAAAAAGTTAATAGCTGATCATCATGTAAATTTTTAAAGATGCATGATTAAAATGTATATCAACAAAGACATTTTAAATAGCATGATTTTTTTTATTAAATTTAAAAAAATTTCAAACTTAAGTTGGACTATTTGATAATCTAAATTAAAAGTTCTTACTGTATATGATATCTAGTAAGGAAAAATGAGTTATGTCTGCATTTTCAGTTATTAAATTTTAAAAAATTTCAAACTTAAGTTGGACTATTTGATAATCCAAATTAAAGTTCTTACTGTATATGATATCTAGTAAGGAAAAATGAGTTATGTCTGCATTTTCAGTCCTATAAAAGATTGAAGTTAAAAGTTTAATTAATCTTTGAATATGATTGTTAAATTTTGACATAATTATTAGACTATTAAAACTGACTTCATAAGTTTTCAAAGGAAAATATCAGTTAGCTGAACATCTGGAATTTTTTTAAATGGCTTGAAGTTATATATTAATGGATGTGATTTTTCTTTGCTAAATTAAAATTAATTTAGAATCAATGATCTAGAATATACCTATTTTCTCAGAAATCATTTTAATATTGTTACAACATGTTCTTAGTAGTGTGTATAATACAGTAGTTTTACAGAAAATCGAGAGAGAAAAAATTCTTGCAATTAAATTTAAAAAATACAGTAATAATAAATATATTAAGAAATTCATAAAAATTTATTCCCTGATTAGAAATACTGTATTATAACGCTTTTTATATTTCTGCTATCTAGAGATAAAATTAATAAGCATGATACTTTTAAATACAATATTACACTCTTGACTAAATTACATTGTATTTTGCTCTAATCATATTAGAGTCAATTAGGTGTATTAATAATTTCCATATTTAAAAATATACATTTATCATAATAATATATTTATTCAGAAAAAATAAAAAAAATTGTTTTATGCTACAGAATAAAATAGTTTTTATATTTTTCTTGTATTTTGTTATAATCAGATTATACGAAAATCGGTAGTTGTTTTAATGTATATTTCCACCATGATACACTTATTTTTATTATAATTATCTTGTATGCCGATAGCAGAGTAGTATCGGTAATATTTGAAGATGGCAGAGAGATTTACGAAGAAAGAACATGCTTCTATATATGCAAAATTTCGTCCTATTCCACCTTCTGTAATCACTGATCAAATAATGAAATATCTAGGTGAAAAGGTATAGTGAAATTTATCAAATTTCATGCAATTTATTTTTTAATTTTTTTAGTCGTTCTTTGTAGTAGTTAATACAGTATTTAACTTTTTAATAACCTATATTATATTCGTAACATGCCGAAAGTAAACTATTTGGGGTAAAAGTCGGGTTTACGTGTGGGCGAGAATCTGGCAACGCGAAGCGCGGCGTCGCGTCGTACATTTGCACCATAAATTTTTTAAACGATAAACTAATATATATTAGTACAGTTGATGAGATGCATTTATATAGTATATATAAATAGTACATGATGATGAAATGGATATACAGTAAAGCTCTTTAAGCCGCCCCTCTATAAACCGCCACCCTCGTTATTTGCCTGATAAAAGCCAATGACAAATCTCCTCCTTTATGTTAAAACATGAAATTCCCTCTATAAACCGCCACCTCACTAATCGCCAACCGCC
>AYEL01069670.1:0-22776 GCA_000484575.1 Olivierus martensii
AACACATCACCATATTGCACATTTGTCTGGAAAATGTTTAAACCGTTTATATTTTAATTGCATTGTTTAAAATTTAAACACAAACTAATATGTTGACCAAAGGAAAAAAAAAATAATGTTTCTCCAAACAAGATTCGAACTCGGCTCCTCGGAACAGTAGGCAGACGCTCTACCGATGCTGCTATCAGTCTCTATCGCTTATTCTTGTCAGTTTAGAGCACGTGACGATCACATCCCGCACGTATACTTCCCTCCCTATTCTCAGTCACAACAGACAAGTCCATTTGAAACTGCCTGGAATCTCGGTACAAGTACCTGACTTTACAATTGATCATCTTCCGGTGAGCTTAGCCCCTACGAGGTAGGTACAAAACTTTATGGAACCGACTGTACCTTGGATAATAAAGAATGATCTTCTAAAATTTGAATGTTTTGTGGTGATTGATTCTCGAGATATTTTGATGATAAATGAATGGAATGATATGATGACACATTGACAAAGAGAATATATGTAATCAGTTTTTTGTAAAAAAAAAAAAAAAGCTTAAAAAGAAATAAAGATCATTATTTTATATGAACTTTTGTATATAGAAGATTATTTTTAGTGTGTTATGTTTAAATAAGAAAATATTAGAATAAAATTAATAATTAACTTTAATATATATTATCATCATTTTATTATAGTCTTTGCATCTTATATTACATCTAGGGAATGTATAAAAGTCACACACAGAGATATTGAGAAATTCAAAATGTCAGTTGAAGAACTTTCATCTGTTGGCTCTTCTCAGGTATAAAAATTTTTTATAAATTGAACTTAGCGTATTTAAAAAATAAGGTATTAAGCTAGTTAAAATTAATGAATTGATCATGTGAATATTTACATTATTTGAATATTTAAAAATCTTCTTTTTGAAAATTCAAAATTATTAACTTTGAATTTATTTAAAATGCTGGATATCAGGTCAGTACTACTGATTTAATAAAAGAAAATATATTTACATATTTTAGGGCGATTTCTCTCTAAATATTAACCAATCTGAATGACATTAATATCCATTATTGGAACTGGCAAAATAAAAGATGCAAATTAAATGATACAAAAATTCAACAATAAAAAAATTTATAAAAATTTTTTATATTATGATTTTATAACATAAAATAATTTTATAAATTTTAGTGCATAATTAAATTAAATGTTTAATAATACAAAAATTATTTTCCTTTCATACACAATGAGTACTAATCAAGTCAGATTATTGGGACCCTATAGGTGGTCAATCCTGTTGAAAATAATTATTATTATATCATATCTGGATTGGTTTCTGTTTGTCAAAATAATATCTCATATTAGATTTGAATGAAATTCACATATATTATTGAGATTTGCTAGAGAATAATATATACTAAAAATAATCAAAATCAATTGTTTTGATCATTTTTAGAATACACAATTCTTTATGGATCCCAATAATAATGATGAATTTCATTTATTTTATTTAAATTGGATAATATTTATATGAGATATTATTTTGGCAAACAGAACATCCAGTCAGATCTCACACAATGTCAATATTTTCAATATATTGTATTTGATTGCTTAGAGGGCTTTAATAATATAAGTTTCATAAATATTATCTGATCTGAATGAAAAATATTATCTGAAAATATGTGAATATCTTTTCTATTATTACATCAGTAAAATTAACTCTATATTGATCATTTTTAGCAATCTCGATTTTTCTAATGTGATCTAATAGCATATCTAAATCTAAATTTTATCTAAATCAAATAACATGCACACAAGCGCACGCACTCACCTACACACACACGCACGCACAGGCACCCACACATGCGCGTAAACACAGTATATACAGGGTGTTTCATAATGGTTGAGACAAAATCAAATCATAAATTTTTTGCATCAAAATAATGAATAATTTCTTATAAACATAGGCCAAAAATACCACATTTAAAAGAAATATGCACATTTTATAGTAGTACTTTTTCAAAGATTGTAAAGAAAACCTGTTTAATTAATGAAATAAATTTTAAAATATAAAAATTGACATCATAATCTAAGATATAAAAATGTAAAAAAAATATTAAACTACATTATCAGTTTTGTTCATTCAGTGTCATTTGTCTTCTCAAGATCCACTTTCTTATATAGAGATACATCATAATCCCCCTTTTTTTTTTGTCTTAGTATGTTCCATCGCAACATTCCACTATACATTTCTTATCTACCTGCTCTCACTTCATTAATTATATCTCTTATAATACTTACCACACATTTCTTAAAGTACAGGCATACCCCACTTTATGGCACTTCACTAATACAGTTCTTTTCATTCCTAAAAAACTGAAATCTAGAATTGAACTCAGATCCTTCAAGATGTTAAGAAAATGCTTTACCATGCAGTCATCAGTTGAGTTTTAGGCTCAGCTGGATGGCTGAATGTCATGGCTATATGTCCACACATCCTTGACTTTGTATCTACTCTTATCCATTGAACCCATCTTTTCATGCTCTGCTTTCATACATTTCTTGTTTCACATACAGATCACCACCCTTTCAGCAGGATGATGATCTGAGCCTATCTCTGCATCTTTCATCACTCTTGTATCCACAATTTTACCTTCAGTTGCTCATCATATTCAATCAAGTCAGTCATGCTCCTCTGATTTCTAACAGCTTTCCAGATGTACTGATTGATCTTTCATCTCCAACAGTTGTATTCTATTTAGAATTTCCAGGTTTACTTAATTGTCATATATTCTGACCAATCCTTTCATGCCATCTCTCTCTATACTAATTCTGTTGTTCAAATAATCTGCATATATACCCACTTATTACCATGACATTCATCCAGCAAATCAATCATTCAAACCAGAATTTGTTTTTCTCACTCTCACTTGAACCAGTGAAAGACATACCCAATACTCAAAGAAAATGAATCAGACTTATTTAATGATTAATCAGGTATAGCTTTTTCATAATTATTTCTTTTGCATACACTAAGTAAATCCATTTGTATATCACTTTGCTATTATTTTGATATCTACAGATGACTTTTAAGATAATGATATGATGCTTGATGATGAAATGATATATGAAAAAATTAATATGGGTGATATATTAATAAAATAAAGAAAAGAAATAGACAGTTCTTTCATAAATCAGTAAAAAAAAAAAAATTTCGATTTCTCATAGTGATGCAACTATCGTAACATATTAGTCATAACCTCAACACAATCGCCAAAAGAAATATAAATATCATATTCTAGATCAGTGGTTCTTAAGGAAAATTTTTATGTGATTACAAGAAGTTGCTAGTGGCCATACTGATCTGAAACTTTGTGATAAAGTCACAGAATGATAGTGGGTTAATGCCTTTGCTGGCGCCATCTGAAGGATTGGTTCAATTGTTGGTTCCACACACCTAAATTTTTCATGAGAGAATCAGGCTCAGTCCATTATCATTATTTTTTCACTTTCTTGATGAGGTTCCAGTCCATGTTGATTTCTGAAATGACATCCATCATGAATAACTTGTCAGACTCAATAACTTGATTAAAACTAACCTAGAATAACTATAATATGATAAAAAATTGATTATTTTTATATTGAGTGAAAATACAAAATTTTTTATTCAATCATTAAATTTTTATTTAGGAAAAAAATCATTTTTAAAGTTAACTAAATAAAATATATCAATTTGGATTAGTAAAATTGTGATCACTTTAATTATATTTTAGAATAAAAACAGAAATTGTTAATATGTAGCAGAGGCTTAGGATTAGCAAACAAGGTATTTTTTTAATAAAAATTATGCAAACTGTGCAAAAATATCACTAAAAGAATATTCGTTTATTAATAAAGGGCTCAATTTTTTATTTTTTCTGCTGGTGCCAAATTCCAACTCTGATAAATAGGATGGTTCAATAAATATATTATATGGAAATTTAATATAGTTATATCCATAATTTTCTTATTCTGTCTCCTGTTTATACACAAAAATATTTTCTTTTGTGGCCATATTAAAATCATCTGATAGCTACATTTGAGAACTGCTGTTCTAGATTCTCTTATTTATCCAACTTTTTGGCTTACTTGATCTCTTCCCTTTTTATAGATATTGAGATTTCACTTTGTATATTGAAAATTTAAAATTAAATTTTTAAATGTATATTAAATTGAATGTCTTTTAATAAATGATTTATTTTGTAATTATTTCTTTTTATTAAAACTAAAAATTTATGAATATTAAATTCTATTTATTCTTGTTGAATATCATAATAAATTTAAGGTATTCACTTTTATATAAGTTTAATGTATCAAGAAATAAAGTTTACAATACTTGTCATCATAAAACAATTTTTAAATTACATATTTTTTATAAAATTTAAATTCAGTTGTACTTCTCATTATAACATTTATGTTTGATATATTTTGAATCATATTGTATTGAATAATAATAATAAAACATTTTTCACAACATTATACATTAACGAATATAAACTATGTACTACAATGTGATGTATAAATTTGTATTTTATAATTTAATAATTAAATTTAGAAAAATGTTAAATATACTTTTATTATTTTATCTTTCATCATTCTGTCAACCTTATTGCCTTTTCCATGCTGCACCTTTTAACTTTTCTCCCTTGGTAGTATCAGGGCAGAATATATGATTTGGAAAAGGTAAGTTATACTCTCATCTCTTTTTCTTAGCATCTTGCATGCAGCTTTACTCTCATAATGGAAATTCATTTGTGCACGTTATGCATAGTATTAACAGATTAACTTTTCTGTAAATAATCTTGATACAAGATAAGATCAAAAAACCAAACTTTATTTTAAAAATTTATTTATTACATATAAAAAATGTTATACACTGACTCTCAAAATATTCCCCTTTGCTTGCCATATATTTTTTCCAGTGGCTTAATAGTTGCTGAAAGCATAAATAATCAAAAGAATGAATATCACTTTCATTGCAAAGTTCATAAATATCTTGAACCATTCTTTTTTAACAAACTTTTCAACTACAGAAAAAAGTGAAAGTAATAAAAGGAAAGATCTGGAGAATAAGGAGCAAGTTGCAAAATAACTACAGAATGCTTTGCAAAATATTCAATAGCACATTTTATTGAATAGGCATAGACAAGGAATAATTTTCATTATTTTGATTGGAATAAGTCATTTTTTTCCTTCTAATTGTATCTCTGAAGTGAATTATTATCTCTAGATATGTTAGTTTTACTTGCCATCCTTCTTTCTGATATATAGTAAATTCATAATGAATCATATCTTGGTGATCATAAAAAAATTCAAATATCACACTATGTTCTCAACTTTCAGTTTCTTCTTTCTTGGCAATTTTGATGTATACTATTTAAGTGAATATTGGTTTGGCTATGGATTATAAAGATAGTACCATGTCTCATTACTTGTTACTTTCTTTAAAAAATAGAATTTTCTGCTAATGTAATTAATTTAATATGGATTGAAAACTTGTTTATTTTTGATCACCATTTAAGTTTGTGGCACAAAATATTTACACTTTCATATTCAAATGTTCATTAATAATATTTAACCAGATACTTTATGATATACCAACTTGTTGAATAATATTTTCAATGGTTATTTGCCAATTTGTTTGTTACTAGCCCAGGGTTGCCGAGAAATTTTCAGGCCCCACTTGAAAAAGTGCATTAGTTTGATTTAATAAAAGTCATATAAAATATTTATTTAAAAAAAATGTACAAGAAATTCAAAATTCAATAAATTACATCCATACACAGCCTACACTATATAGTCGCACATTTTACAATCACAAAACCTTCCTCTATCAAAATATATTATATATAAAATAGTTTATTTTGGTATGACTGCTTTGGGTGGTAGACAGTGTGCTCTGACAGCTGCCTGTGCACATTTGGCCCAATGGTTGACTCATTTTGATACCAGCCTCGTGACAAAAGTCTCGGATATCACCCTTTCTCAATATCCCTGTCCTGCCAATATGTTTGTCTCTTTATAGAAGTTGTTAGCCTTAATGACCTTGGGTTATCTTCAGTACTTTCTTGATCATCTCAACTTTTTAAGCAAAATATAAACTGTTTCCATAAACTTTGTTTATAATCTGTAAGGTGTTTGTAAATGAATTTTTAAGTAAAAAGCAAAATTTAATACTTGCTCTTTGTTCAAAGCTCACATTTTAAAAAGCAACAGTGTAACTGTACTTCAAAAATGATGATAAACAACTATTGGACATGACCAAAATTCAATGGTGTTAACCAGAAATGTCACTCTGATACTTAACATAATATTTGTTGAAATATTTACTTTTTTTAGTTTTTTTAAGTCAAGTTAGTTTAATTTCTTTTTGATCCTATCTTGTAATGCAGTTAAATTTGCATGATATTTTGGTATTTAATTTACTAAAAATACTAAAATTAAATAGAAAGTTTTTGCCTTCCAGTTTGCTGCCATTTGCTATTGACTTATATATGAGTTAACAATATGAGCATTTTTATTTTAGATATTTATAAAATCTAAATTGTGTCTTTATTATTAAAAAAAAATTTTTTTTAAATGACTGGTGATGGTCTTAAATTGATTTAATGCGATATCAAATTTAACAAACTTCTTTTGGGATTAAATGGGTTAATATTGAATTTTTAAATAATTAATATTATTTTAATAATGAAAATTATAACAGAAGATTTAATAATTGCCATTCTGAATTAGATGGGGTTTCTGCTATTTTCTGTTATTTCCCATTTTATATTTATGCACTATCATTTCAAATATTCATTCTTTTTCTGATTTCATCTCTTAGCACTTCTATTATACCTTGCTTATTTCTGCTAAAACGAAAATAATTCATATTTTCAATTCAGTATATATTTGTTGAATATGAAGAATGTTGCTTTAACACAAATCAAATGTTTAATATTTCACTATTATTATTATTTTCAAGCATATTATTGCTTCATATTTTATATATGCTATTATTAATTATGACTTTAAATTTTTATTATAAAAATTAAAATATTGCTTGATATAGATTTATAAGTTATGTTAACATTTTTCTTAAAATTATGCATGAATATTTGAAGAGCATGGCTGCTTATCATTTCATTTTTAAAATACTTAACAATCAATTAACTATAATGACTTCTAAAGTAAATATTAAATTCTTAATAGCAATTGAAAGCTGCAGAAAGGTACTTGAAAAAATTGGAATACCATCTGTCAAAGGTAAATTATTTTATAACAAAATTATACAAATTTTTAAAAATAATTTTTAAATGTTTTTTAAATATAAAGAACCAGCACTTCCTGACTTTAATATATTCAAAAATTTTAAATAAATTCTGACATTCAAAATATTTTTTAAATTATTATTATTATAATTTAATGTACAGCATAATACTGTAATTTTATTATATTGTTACAATAATAAATATGGCATATCATAATAAATAAGCATTGCTTTTAATAATATCATTGATAGTAAATCATTATTATAGAATTTCAAATCAAAATTATTAATTGATTTTTATTAATTATGCTAATTTGCATTTTATTTAAATAATCACAAAAAATATATGGGGAAAAATACTTAGAAAAAAATACACGATAAAAATTAACATAATAGGAGCACATGCATCACTATTCTGAAATAAGACTTTCAACAAGTATAAGCTTATCCCATCTGAGAAATCATAAATCAGAATAAATAGTTATAGTGTAAATTACAAACAGAAATCTGCTGTGATCATCAGTGTTTTAAGATGTCAGAGACAAAGTTATAAAGTACTTTATAACTTTGTCTGTGATACCTTAAAACACTGATGACAAAAAAGACTTTGAGGATCTGATCAATTGCAGGAATTGAACTCAGATCCTCAAAGCGATAAATGATTGCTTTATCACGCAGTCATCAGCTGACTGTAAATTTTTAATAAAACAGAAAAGTATTTCTAGCTAATGTGCTGTGAAAATAACTAAGTTTGGAATATTGTAAAGGCAATCATAAAATCAGATTATCATAATACATAAGTTATATAAGTTAGGAAATTCATGTATTCAACATGTATATAATTTTAAATAGGAAATCAAATAATCATAAATAGGGTATTAATTAACATGATTACTTTACAGTTAATGCTTTGGATATGAAACTTTATAACTTTATAAGGCAGAATGTATCAAGAATTTTTGAACTATTATTAATAATGCTATCACATTACAATATTTAATGTACAATTGCATTATTTTACAATACAGTACACTCCTGATTAACCAGGATAGTAGAGAAATTAATTTCTCCAGATAATAAATTCTCCAGACAATCTGCAAAAAAATCAAAAAAATGAACAATATGCATATAATAATAATAAGTAAGTATATAGCATACATTTATTCAAATCTATTATTTATTAAAAAAGAAAACAAGAAATTTATTTTTCTGCAATAAAAAATTATAATAATAATTGTAATTTTAATTTGATTCTAATTTGACCACCAATTATATAAGACATGAATAAAGAAACAGATTTAGGGCATTTAAAACCTTTCCAGATATCACATATAATTAAGCATCACTTCCAGGTTGTAGATGAATCCTGGTTAATCTGCAATCCAGATAATTCAACCGTAGATAATTAGGAATCTACAGTAATTATTATATATATATATATATATATATATGTTGTGTATAAGATAATTTTAAAAAATATTTACAGGATTTGATGACTGCAAAACTTCCACCAATAATCCTTGCATTAAAATTGAAAACATATTAGAATTTTTAAAATAAAAGATTCTAATTTGTCCGTCAATAAGATATTTGACACAATAAAAGCTGTATTTGATACTTTTTGGGTATGGTATAAATTTCAAGTCAAGAATTTCTCAATTTGATAAAACTTATGAACACATTGTTTATAATTAGAAGAATATCTATATTCTATTTTGATTATAAAAAATTTATATTTTATTTTATATTTTACATTGTCATTTATTGATATATGAACTGCAACTGACAATAAATCAATTTGTTAAATTGAATAGATTATATCCTGCAATTTATAATATATATTATATTTTATGTAATTTTTTACTATTTGTTTAAGAATCATACATATTAAGATTTGTGTGTTTCTGGAGAAGCTTTGTATAATCAATAAAAAGCATTTTCACATGTACTAAAATGCTCTGTATTTTCAGTGATATGGTTAACTTTCATCAGCTTTGTTATAGTAGTGAGAGTATCAAGGAAAGCAAAACTAGTAGTTCCAAGCATAAAAAAATACAATTACTGATTGAATATTGTTCAATTTATGATTTTTTTGAACTATACTTAAAATCCAATTCAAAATGATGATGAAAATAAAGGAATAAGTTGTCTAAAGAACTAATTTTGCTTGCAATTACTAGTGTGATTACAAAAACTTAAATGTTCAATTGAGTACAAATTAACTCATGAATTTACATCACATCTATTCACATTATAAATATTGTTAAAAAAAAATAAATGTGTACTTTATTATATTTGTATTCATACTTTAACATCATCATCCTAATGAATAGCACATTTAAAATGTTAATATAACATATATTTACCTGATATAGTATAAATAGTATGATATAGTATAAATAGTATAATAGTAAAAATATTATTATAAATTAAATATA
Organism: Olivierus martensii; assembly: GCA_000484575.1. NCBI lineage: Eukaryota > Metazoa > Arthropoda > Arachnida > Scorpiones > Buthidae > Olivierus > Olivierus martensii. The sequence goes on from AYEL01069670.1 coordinate 9,719, forward strand.
AATATCCCATTTTAGTTTTAAACTGAATGTTGCCACTTTAAACTATAGTTTTTTTAAGTTGAAACGTTTTTCTTTCATCAATATTTTTTCGTTGTTTATAGTTTACTGCATCGTGATTACTGCCTTTTCGTTCTTAAAACTTTTTATTTTCTAATTTCAAGAATTTTTCATGAATGATTTATGAATACAAATCGGCTTTTTATTTTCTAATTTTAAGAATTTTTTCATGAATGTTTTATGAATACAAATAATTTCTGATTTTGAGAATTTTTCATGAATGATTTATGAATACAAATCGATATTAGCAACAAAAAATGTCTATAACTAATGTAATACAATAGTAGTAATATATGTTACAAAATAAAATTAAAAAATGCTATGTATATATATTTTATTCACTGTTCTGTTTCACCTATCCTCATTATAGCCTATATTAAAATGACCTCGTTTAACGCTGTTTCATTTAACGCTTTGTTTTCTTTGAACGTATCTCCAGCATTAAACGGGGTCTTACTGTATAGGGAGATCGAAATTCCACTAGGATTTAAGCTCCTTTGCTATACTTCAATCGTTAATACTATGATCATTCCAAAAACGTTGTTTTAATTGGTTCATTGTCTTTCGATATTACATCACGAAATTACGCCTTTTTATAATTCTTGTAGATTCTCCAACTTGACGTCAAGTTATAATCTATTAGAAGCTACTATTTATTTTGAATTTATTATTATTCGTTTTTTAGTGCCATATATTCCTAAAGTTACGCGCAATTATAGGTTTTATAAGAACTTATAATACCGCATAATATGATATCCCACGACAAAATTTAATAATCGTGGATGGTTTAATGATTTTGTATCTTCACATGTTTCTCTCTGTGGAGGTCTTATTGACGGGATTTTGGCCGAAAAACAGAGAGCTTTGTGGGTAAGCGACGCGTCTAAGGTCCAGAAGTGAAGCGAGACATGCGGCAAACATCAACAACTAAACAATATATAACTAAATAATATATTTAATATAATAATAATAATAATAATTAGAAAACATATAACATGAATCAAAGACAAATAGAATAGAATAAAACTAACGAAAGTATAAACGTAAAATCTGATTCTAACCATATCCGGGTTTTGTGTACTTTAACGCGCGAGAGATAGACAGAACCCATAAACATACATAAGAGAGAATCTTTTTTTCTTCTTTTTTTCATAGTTTCCTAATTTCCTTTCAAAAATGATATTTCTTTTAGTTTCTTGAACTGAAGACAGAACATTGACGAACACAAAGACGATGACATCCACCCAAACATAGACAGAGTTGAAGAGAAGCTTTAGTTTCTTGAACTGAAGACGTTCTGTCTTCAGTTCAAGAAACTAAAGGAAATATCATTGACGAACATTGACGAACACAAAGACGATGACATCCACCCAAACATAGACAGAGTTGAAGAGAAGTGAAGAAGGGATGGGCTGAGCCACAGCCAGCTAGCTAAAACCAGAGCCAGAGTCAACTCGCGCAATAACTCTGTACAAACTGTTGAAAATCCTTTCCTTCCTTTTTCACTCCTCCTATTTTCTCTAATCTAAACTTTCCAATCATGCCTAAGTGAAGAGAAGGTTCAAAACGAAACTAAACTGTTCATTTGACAAGGGAAATTCTATTTCTTGCATCTCGTTGTAAAAAAACTGTCAAAATTAAGTTAAAATTATACTAGTTTACTTTAACCAGGACCCATGACCTCAAGTCACTGGATCCCTCGCTTTGTTTTCTCTCTCAGGTATATTTTATGAGTCTATCTGACAAGTCTAACATTCCATTTCCCTCTCCCGATTAATGTTGAATATCGAACATCGATGTTTTGTTATCGATGTTCGATGTTTTTTTCTGTTTATGTAATAGAATTGACGTTTGAGTTAAGTAAATATTACATAATATTTTTTTAAACGTAATTTTATACAGTAATTGGTGATGATTTTACTTAATTTTTTTGTTTTGCATTAGGAAAATCGAATAATCCATCTGGCAATATTGATTTAGTGCTTATATTTATCACGTGAGACACTTTATCATAATCATTTAATTAGTATTGGAAAAGCTTTCGGTTTCTTTTTCTATTTCAAAATATTTATACCTTTGTAGTTCAGTAAGTATACCTCCGAAAACCTTTCTGTGGCAACATTTTGTTAAAAATAAAAGTAATTCTGCAACTTTGCATATATTATTCAAAAGAACTGAAAACTAGTGGTAATAACACGAATTTAAGGTGCCATCGTCAAAGCAAATATCCAAAATTTTCTGGAGTTGAAAAACTGACGAAGCATCGTCGTCACAACCTTTCCCAGGAAAACAAAGAAAATTTCTGAGATGTTTAGGAGCATTGAGGAGTTCAAATCAAATGAATCAGTAGAAAATAAGGTAAATCAAGCTCTTATACTTATGATGTATAAAGACAATAAGAAAATTGAATATCTGGAAAGTTTTTCAATATTTTGTAAAGACAATAGCATCTTCGTACAAAATTCTTTCTCCACAACAATTAAAAGACTATAGTATCCATAGTCAAACAACAGCTCAAACAGAAATTTTGCTTATTCACTACTGATTTAAACTAATTTTCGGTAAAAATATAGTGATATAGTATCCATAGTCAACAGCTCAAACAGAAATTTTGCTTATCAACTTCATACAAAATTCCTTCTCCACCAACAATTAAAAGACTAATTTTTGGTAAAAATATAGTGATATAGTATCCATAGTCAACAGCTCAAACAGAAATTTTGCTTATTCACTACTGATTTATGGACAGACATGCAGAAGAGGAGTGACATTAGCTTGACTGTCCACTTTATAGATGAGGAAAATAAACTATGCAATGCAGCTTTGGATGTTTTTATATCGAAAAAACGGTATGCTAATGAGTATCTGGCTAATAAACTAAAGCAGTTGATAAAATACTGGAAAACAAATGAAGAAATATGCTAATATAGTTATTATTGATAATGTACAAAAAAACATTGATGTTTTCGGGACCGATGTTTTTTAACATTGATGTTACCTTTATATGTTAATATAGTTATTATCGACAATGTACAAAAAAACATCGATGTTTTCGGAACCGATGTTTTTTAACATTGATGTTACCTTTCGATGTTTTTATCAATGTTAAACATCAATGTTTTCCTTGTAGCATTGTTTTTATACTGGAAAAACGGTATGATAACGAGTATCTGGCTAATAAACTAAAGCAGTTGATAAAATACTGGAAAACAGACGAAGAATATGTTAATATGTTCTAGAACAGAGAATATACTTTTTAAAAATATTTAAAATTTTCAATTAAACTCAAAAAAATTTTTAAAAATAAAATCAAACATTATAAATTAATAATTAATAGGTAGCATTGTTTTTATACTGGAAAAACGGTATGATAAAGAGTATCTGGCTAATAAACTAAAGCAGTTGATAAAATACTGGAAAACAGATGAAGAATATGTTAATATAGTTATTACTGACAATGTACAAAAAAAACATCGATGTTTTCGGGACTGATATTTTTTAACATCGATGTTACCTTTCGATGTTTTTATCGATGTTAAACATCGATGTTTTCCTATCGATGTTCAACATCGAAAAGATTGATCAAAACATCAACTTCCGATCGAAACGTCATTCAAAAATAATAAAGTTTTCCCGGCTAATTTCGTTAGCTTTACAATACAAAATGAAGTTTACATTTAATCCGTACAATTAATTCAGCAACATCGAAAAGATTGATCAAAACATCAACTCCCGATCGAAACGTCATTCAAAAATAATAAAGTTTTCCCGGTTAATTTCGTTAGCTTTACAATACAAAATGAAGTTTACATTTAATCCGTACAATTAATTCAGTAAGGGCCGTTTGCACGACTTTCGGTTTAATCTGCAGAATAGCTATTCTGTAGAATAACTGATGTTTTTATCGATATTAAACATCAATGTTTTCCTATCGATGTTCAACACTAATAAGAACACCTAATAACAGTTGTCATTCAAAATAATTAATAACAGGTTCTGTTTGTTTTTTATATAAACAAAATTATCTGTAACTAATCATACAATAATAATAATTAAAATAGGCATGATACTACAATGGTGGCGGCTTAAAGAGGTCTGACTGTACCTTCAAAAGTGTATATTTTCATGTGATTAATGTGAAAAAACAATTTGCAATAGCAGGATTAATAAAATCATAATTAAATTTTTTAAACTCTTTTTTATGATTTTTTATCACTTTGTTTTGACATCTCTGCTTGGCAAAGACACTCAAGGGGTTACAAAATAAAAGTTTTTTTCTACATTGTTGGTGTGTTCTGGATTAATAAAATCATAATTAAATTTTTTAAACCCTTTTTTATGGGTTTTTATCACTTTGTTTTGACATCTCTACATGGCAAAGACACTCAAGGGGTTACAAAATAAAAGTTTTTTTCTACATTGTTGGTGTGTTTGTGATTTGATCTTGAACATAATAGATTATTCATTGGACAAGCACATATAAATTATATTAATTTAAATAATATTTAAATTAATAAAAAATTATATTTGCTAAATTCATAAAAAAGCAGCCTCTATAGATATTTTGACTTTTATTTTATAAAAATGAACATACTTTAAAACATTAATCCACAATTCATTAAATACATTCTTTACCATTTGTAACTATAAATTGATAGTATGCATATCCAATTGCTAGTATTGGACAAAAATGTTAAAATAGAAGTCTCATAGTGCATACACTATATAAGCAGTACTCAAAATAATTACATACAGTACAGCAGTATTCAAAATAATTAATAACAGGTTCTGTTTGTTTTTTATAAAAACAAAATTATCTGTAACTAATCATACAATAATAATAATTAAAATAGGCATGATACTATTATAATGCTATTTTAGTATGCATTTTTATTGTTTAGCATGCTTGCACAAAGTTGTAAGAGAAAAGGGTCATTATTTTGATTCGAACCAACTATTTCCAAATAGTATAATTGCACATGACTTTCAATGAATTGCTTATGACCCCTATAATAATTTTTTATTGTTTTCATTTCACTTAGTGTAAAACATTCAGCAAGCTGTTAACAATTTAACTGTGATTATTTTTTGTTTTCTATCTCCATAACAAGTGGTTCAGTGAACTCAATAAATTTTAATAACTGGTTTTGATGAATCAATGTGAGCTGATTGAATATCAGCAATGGCAACAAGTCTTGGTGTTCATTTTGCTGTATATTAACACTCGTTATAAACAGCCATATTATGCAAAAGAGATAGAGCTATAACAAAAGTATGCCCAAATTCTAACGTTTGATACTTAGTGTAAATCATCTTAACACTAAATGCATTAATATTAATTTCTAATAATAAATTGATGAATATTAGATTTATAATCATTTGTTGATAAAATTAGATATCATATATTATACAGTCAAACCCGATAAGACGCCACCCTCGCTGACCACCAACAAATTTGACAGAACGGATCTTACCTATGTTAATGGAATAGGCAAACCCCGATAAAATGCCATCCGCCAGCAGAAACGTCTGAAAAAATATTTTTTTTGGTACTGTATTCGTCCTCATTAATCTGCCATAGGCATGTAAGGTGACTTACATCCTAAAGTTCATCAGTACTGTATATACAATATTAAAAGCTCTGGATTCATTTGTAACCAGCAGGTGGGAGAGATGGAATTAACGGTCAATCATGTGTCTCTCTAACCAGTAAGCCTGATTCACATCTAAGTTGTAGAAAATTTAAAATTGTAAGAACCAGATTGTTCCAATCATTTATTATGTACCAAGTAAATAAGGATATTATACAGTAATCTGTGTACATTACATTTTACAGAGAACTCAAAATAGATCAGCAGATGGACATGTTTTCTTTATAGTACTGTACCTATACGATACACATACTATACTGTAAAGTATATAGTTTTTTAGAAATGTTAAGTTTTGGATGCTAAATATAAATGTACTGTATGTAATTTGTAGTTCATTTTCATTTCTATACTACACGTGTTTTTGATAAACTGCCAATCCCAATTAGCCATCAAAATCATCCCCAAATGGATAGTGGTGTCTTTTCAGGGTTTGACTGTATATGTTAAAAATAATATTTCAATGATATCTTTATTAGATTTATTATATTTAAATAGAAATTAATTTTGAATTATGTTCATAAATAAAAAAAATTATAGTTGTAGTATTCATATAATGTTTATACAAATTTACATGATCTTTAATTTTAATTACATATTATCATATAATAAATATAAATTAATATATATGTTACAGAACAACAATCGTGTCTCTCTAACCAGTAAGCCTGATTCACATCTAAGTTGTAGAAAATTTAAAATTGTAAAATATAGATAATATCAAAATTTTACTTAATTCTATTAAAATAGGTAGTTTTTTATTAATCATTGATTTTTACTTCATTTTCATTGTATTTTTTTTGTCAAAAAATAGGAAAATACTAATATAAATAAAGATCTACCATTAAGAGGGGCATGGGACTTTTATTGTTTTGTTGTTGCCAATCCTTTCCCATGCATTTCTTGCCAAGTATATTACTTTCTGGAAAGTATAATATTGAGAATGATGTAAGAGTCAACATTTGAGATCCAATAAAAGCAAAGAATATTATAGCTATTTATGTATAAAATGAGGTTATTTTTGTTTTTGAACATTAGGTTTATTGATATAAATTCAAAAATTTATAAAATATTAAATTAAAAATTATTTTATAAGTTTGACTTTTATCTGCTTATTTATTATAATGATATAAGAAAATTAAATAGCACATTTAGCAGTATTAAAAATAGATCAAAAACTTTTATTTAGAAACGTTTTCGATATTATAAATATCATCATCAGCTTTTCGTTGTGAACAATGGCTAATAGAACTACATCGGAGTTTGAAGAATTCATATTTAAAAATTATTAATAATAATGGCAATATTTCAATAAATTTATGTAAATTTTGAAATAATTGTACAACATATCTTAGTATTCATTAATCAAAATTTGTATAATTTGTTTTTTATTAATTTTTTTTTAAATATGGTCTGATTTTCTTTATTTGTAGCTTGTTTTATTCAGAAAATCTGCTTCTATCGAAAGATAGCGATTATTTTGTTGGATGATTAGATTTTCATTTAAAAAAATTGTTTTTGTGATCTGATATACAGAATGAAAATTTCTGAAAAAATAAAATTAAAAAATATTTATTGTCAAAAAAAGAATAAAAATTGTAATAAATTATAAAAGTTCAAAAGATTTTTATGAAAATTAAGCGAGATATTATATTGATAATTTTTTGCCTATTAATTAGACTTAATTTTATTAATTGCCAGCATGAAAAAGATTAAGTTGCAGAGCCATTTCAATCCCTATTATAGACTACCTGGAAAGGTCAGCTAATTTATAGAGAATGGGGCTGACTGATCAGGTCCAGATCTCTCATATGTATTTTGAGATTCAGTCCCTGGGTCCTCTGAGTGAAAAGTGAAGCATTTTCATGTTGTTAATCCAGCTGATCTGACCAATTATTAATAAATAGTGGATCATTCTAGAGACTTCTGAATACTCCATAAATTGGTTGCTTTGCTAGCCAACAGATGCCAAAGATTGATCAAATCTGATGCATGAAAACTGTGGCTTACCATCAGAGGACAATTGACCAAATTTCAGTTCCATTCTTTATGAAATTTATGTAAGCGATCCAATTTTATATCTGGCCATTGATCATTCTCCTTTACAATCTTGCTGATTATTGGTATGGATGGCCTGTTGTAGCAACTGAAATGTCCTCTAATAGGTACTTAATTACTCAGCCAATAATTAAAAAGTACTAATAAAAAATATTAAGTGTTGAAGGATGAGGATTGATAGACTGGGCTTAGATTTTAAAAAATGTGGAGGTGTATGGTCCCAGATCTTTAAAATTGTACATACATCCTAGAATTGAACTTTAATACTCCAAGTGATAAATGAAAAATTTGTCATATAACTCATGCATGTGAAAATCTATATACTGCTTCTACACTAGCAGACAACCTATTTATTAGGGGCTTTTTTTAAGAAAATTTTTTTAAAGTTGTTTCATAATTAATGCTATTGAAATAATTTGTTGTAATTTATGTAATTAAACATTTCAGTGATAATATATTTTTCATCTCAAGATTTCATTATAATTTTTTTTAATGGTAATTAATGATAATTTATTTCTTGGTTTATGGGAATTTGATTTACAAGCATCTTTCAGGAATGATCTGTGTCTGTAAACGAAAAATTATCTATATTTAAAAGTCAAAGTAGAATCTTATATATAAGTAACCTAATCATAAATTATATATAAGTTAAATCAATCTTTTACATATTTATAAATTTTGTTAAGTTTTTCAAGGTAATGAAAGTTTAAAAATATATTTAATGAAATAATAAGTTTTTAATGGAAATTTAATTTATAATTATTTATTGAAATTTTAGGTGTCAGGACAATGGCACAAGCATTTGTTCTGTCTCCAGGGAAGGAACGAGAAACAGCACTGAATAGTGTTCGTTCAGGTTACAAAGAATGTATTGACACACTATGCAGATTAGAAGCAGAATTAGAACACATGATAGGAACACTGCTTTTTCAAATAAAAGGTATCTTAATCTAATAAATAGTAAATTATCATATTACATCTATTTTATAAAATTTTATATGTAATTTATTTGAAAAATATTTCAGGTATACAAGGATTTGCAAGGTTGTGTGCTGGAGATGTGTTTACAATCACTATCAAACATGGAGAACAAAAATGGAAAACTAGAGGGAAAATCCAAAAACATGGCAAACAGTCATGGGATAATCATCAAGTTATGTTTAAGGCTCTGCTTGGAGATGTATTATATATAAAAGTAAAATAATTAATTTTTATTTGAATTTCTGATATTTAAAACTTTTCCATCTAAAACTTTTATTAAAATGCTTAGGCAGTTGAAGTAAGAACATTAGGTAAAAGTATTCTTCTTGGTAATAAATATTGTGAAACCAAAGATCTTTTTAGTGCACATCCGCAGCTGATGACTATTAATCTTAATCCCAGTGGATCTCTCAAATTAAATCTTATTGTTACTTGGAAGTAAGTAAATAAGAACTATTATTATTTTTTTTATCATTTCTTTTAAGTTAATGATGATTTTGCATATTATATCAAAATTTTTAGTCCTTTGCATTGGTATCAGGATGAACAATCATCTAAACCAGTGCCACCTTTACTTGCTATTTTTAATTCCCCATCAATGCGTTGGCATACAAGTATTCATCCACCTATCCAAGAAACTTCCCCACCATCTCCATCAGAGAATCAGTTTCTGGTAAAAATAAAATGTGTGTGAACATTTAATTAATTTGAAAGAGAAAAAGTTAAATTGATTATATGATTATTTTAGGAAACTCTGGACAACAAGAAACTGTTATATACCCCAGATAGTGAAAAAAAAGTAGAGTTTAGTAGTGGCAGCAGTACCACCAGTGCCTCTGCTCATAGTTCTGTTTTAACCAGTCCAGACTTAGAAGTGATGCCAACAAATATATTGAGAAATTCAAAAATAAGTGATAGTGTTGAGACTATTGAAAACCATAACATATTAATGGAAGAAACTTCACAAAAATGGTCTACAACAAAAAGTGGTGATAGTTCTGAATGTTGCAGTATTGACTTTGGCAACTCTTCTCGAACTTCTGAATTAGAAAGTGCTACCTTACAGGAAGTTGTGCATGTTCTATCATCATCATTGGAAGACATTCAAGGGCAATACCCTGAACTGACTCAATTAGAACAGTATATAGAAGAATTAGAAAGGATATTAAGAGTAAGCAAAAAAATATAATTATATGCAATTTATATTATATTTTTATATTTTAAATTATATATATATACAGGGTGTATCTTATCAACCGTACAACATTTTTTTCTCAGAAACGCGATGAAATGATTAAGTAGGGAGAAAAATTTTGATCACTAAAATATATCTGGAGAATCAAATGGTCATGATAAAAATTTTGTTGGCCCACCAGAAGTAGGGGCACAAGGGATCAACTTTGAAATCTCCAATGAAAATGTATGTTGATTTGGATATAATTGTATAGAACTGTAAAAAACAAACAACTTTCAAAACAAAAGTTATTTAATACCACAAAAAAAAAAGATACCACCACATTACTGCCACATGATTGGGCTATTCAAGCAATAAGAAGAAGAATAATCTGACAGTGTGTGTCTGTGTACACTGCAGAACACTATTGAAGCAGCAAAGATCAGTACAGGTATCTAACAGGACAGATAGGTTCCTAAAAAACCATGTTGTGTGAAACTATATCATATGAGACCTGGATACAAAAAGGAGAGTTATATTCCCAAACCAATTAAAAGCAAATAACTTTCTTTTAATTCCACATAAGAAATTTAATTTTTATTAAGAATATTAATAACATATAAAGAAAGAAAATATATATACATAGGACTCTAAAAAACAATATACGTAAAACAAAAGGAAAGAAAAAGTATACAGCATATCATAACACTCATTTAATAATTATATCTTTCTTATCATTGTTTTGTTAAAACAATAATGTTTTTTTCTTTAACAGTATCAATTTCACTTTCTGAACTTTTTTATGCATTTAAAATTTGTGTATCTTTTGCTCTCTTTACAAAATCTATAATCTAGCCCACAACAACCTGCAACAGAACAATTGTACCTTAACATATATCCAAACAAAATTTATGAATTTATTTATTTTTTCTATTTCACATTCCTCTATTGAAAAATAAAAACTTATTTTTTATCCAAGAACTAAATGTTTGAAACACAAAATACTCAATGGTGCTAATTAACTCAATTTCAAAATTAATTCAATTAACTCAATTTCAAATCGAAATCAAAAATAGAATGCATATCATCCCTCTCATAGCAAACTAGCAAAATTGCATTTATGACTAATTTAACAAGGTATTTCCCAATGATTGCAATTCATATGTATTGTGTGTCCATATTGTGGATTTACAAAAACTAATGAAAATGTTTTGTGTTGTAGGAAAATAAATGTAATTTTCTAAATGTGTTAAGTAAAAACCGTGTTGTACAAGTACCATGTTATATGAGGGTTTCTGCAATTTTCAGATTTTGTTAGAGCGAAACCGTATTGTAGGAAACTTATAGAAGGGATACCTATATTATGTAGATTTAAAGCTAATTCAGTTATTCGGTGGTAGTACTTAAATCACAGATGTGACAAGTCTTTCATTGTCACGGTTCGGCATGGAGACATACTCAAAAACGGGTTTCCCAACTTATTTCACCCCTTATGAGTGTCATGGATGCACATAGATGTCCTCTGTCAGATTCTTCTTTTTCTTATTGCTTGAATAGTCCAATTGGTGGTACATGAAGTAGTAGTATCTATTATTATTATTTTTTTTTTTTTGGCATCGCTCCTTTCATTTATTTCATATTTTTTTTTTTTTTTTTTGTGATATGTCACAATTCAAAACAAAAGTTTTGTTTTTTACAGTTCTATATAATTATACCCAAATTGGCATACATTTTCATTAGAGATTTCAAAGTTGATCCCTTGTGTCCCTACTTTTAGTGGGCCCACAAAATTTTTCTCCTTACTTCCTATCTCATTGCATTTCTGAGAGAAAAAGAGTAGTATGAGTGGTAAAATACACCCTGTATGTTATAATGTATATCTTAAATTTATGTAATGAACTTTTGAATTTATGTTGTTAATTTATATATAAAAATCTAAAAAGCTCATGCTGTTAATATGATAATCAGTTAATTACAGTTATACTATAAATAGTATAACTGGTTAATTTGTTCCAATTTAAGTGTAAAAGTTTAATTTCTAATTTAAGAGTGATTTATATTTATTATATAGAGCACTATAATACAATAATTCAGATACTAATTTATTAAAATGTAAATGTTTTCAAATCATTATAAGTTCAATTTAAACAACTTCACTAAAACATTTTGATGCATTCAAATATTCCAAAATAGATTATTTATTTTAAATATTGCAATTACTTCAAAATTGACTATTGATTTACATACAGTGGTATCTTGGTTAACGACGGTCTTGGATAATGATGGCTTTGGTTAACAACGAGTTTTTTGAAAGAAAAATGTCTTGATTAACGATGCATGCTTTGGTTAATGACTCCTGATTATGTGAACTTCCTACTAAATAGAGCTCTGTAAAACAGCTCGTCATCGCATCATGTGATTAATTAGCTCAGTCAATCGTTATTTTTTTTAACAATCAATTCAAATCCAACAATATCATTATTAAAATTAATAAAATTATAACCATATAAAAATATATTTAACTAAATGACAATTAACATATAATAATGAAAACAAATTATTTAATTAATTAAAAATAGATGTACAACAGTTCACTAGGTTTTAGTTTCTTAAAGATGATTTCTAGACGATTATTATTTTAAATTCTGCCAACAAGTCTGATTCTATTGTTTGTTTATGTTATATATTACTTGATACCTGCAAGTGGTGTGATGTCGCAGTTTCGGATTCCATTAGAAGAAGAAAAAAGTCTTTCCGAGATCCTACAGTTCATATAGACAATAAATCAGTGAGTGCGTGTCACTGTTCGTTTGCCATCAAAAAGCAAAATCTAATCTCATCTGTATAATAATTGTTGAATGTATAAGCTTGTAATTAGTGTTTTCAAATTCGTTTTGTAGCAAATATAATAAATACTATTTTCCATATTTTTAGAACATTTTAAATGAGTTTTATCTGCATTTTTAATATTTATTATGGTTGTAGGAAGGAGCCAGAACAAATTAATCAATTTTCAATTAAATCCTATGGGGAATCGTGCTTTGGATAACGACGGTTTTGGTTAATGATGGTTTCGCTGGAACGGATTACTGTCGTTAACCAAGGTACCGCTGTATGTATATGTATATGTATATGTATAT
>AYEL01069673.1:0-83549 GCA_000484575.1 Olivierus martensii
AAATTTTTAAATTAAAATAAATTAAAATATAGTATTTCAAATATTTTAATTTTAAATGATGTAGGCTATATATCAAATCAGATCCACATTTAATATATGTTTTCCATATTTTTCGATATAAATTTAGAAACTATCCTTTTCACTACCATTAAATTTAGATATCGTCTTTAGAATATTTTTTTATTAAATAGTTGGGAATCGATGAAGTATAATGGATTTCATTAAAAGGTTGCGACTCCAAAAAGTTAAAGTCTCTTGAGTTCGTTTCGTTCGGCTGACTATTTGATTTAGATTTAGGGTGCCTAGCCCAAAACTAAAAAAGTCAAATTATAAAATTTTATTAGATTTTTCTTGTTTATATTATTTTGACCTTTCTGTTTTTGACCTTTTCATTCCTAAATGGAATAAAAAGACATATGCACGATAACGCGCTTATATATTATCCTTTTTGGATAAAATTTACTTAGAATAAGTTACTGGGATCCATTGGAGAATCAAGCTTATTGAAAATGATCAATATCGGTTCAATATTATTAATATACTAAGAGAAAAAATATTTACGTACTGTATTTTGGGGCGATATCTCGCGTAAATATTACGGATCCGAACAGTGATGTATTTATCACTAGATGTATTAAGTGCACGCACACTGGGCGGCCTAATGTCCCAAAATTTATTTTCTTATTTAATTTACGAACATTGGAGGCCCCGAAATCCCTTAGCGTCTAGGGCCTGAAGAGATTGGAATGCGCCACTGGATCCGAATGAAATTTATATACATTAGTGAGATTTTCTAGAGAACCAAGCCTGTTGAAAATGATTGATATTGGATCATATGTGACTATACATCTGCTGTCAAAACGATATTTCATGTAAATATTATTAGATTTAAATGAAATTCATGTAAATTATTAGGATCTACTAGAAGATCGTGTATGATAAAAATGATCAAAATCGATTTGCTATTATTGCGTATAAAGCGTTTTGACAGACTTCCAGTCACATATGATCAAATATTGATCATTTTCAATAGGCTCGGTTCTCTAGAAAATCCCATTAATGTATAGTATATAAATTTCATTCAGATCGAGTAATATTTATCAAAACATTGCCCGAAATATATGAATACGGTGAAATATCGTGTATATAATATGTATTGAACCAACACCAATGTTTACAATAAATCTGAAATTGATAAATTTTAATTTTCATGAAAAAAGATGCAAAATCAAATAAAGAGAAAAAAAGCACTTTTTATTGCCAGTATTAACGGGAAAATGTGTTATCTTATAAAATATATATATAATAATGAAAAGGAACATATAAAAGATTTATCAATCTTGACTAATTTGTTTATAATATTATTGAGATAGCACGATAATCCTTTACCCAGCTAGAAGATTATGAAATTTCATGTTTTGTGAAAAGATAAATCTTTAACAAAAATAACATGAATGCAGCTTTGTTTTTTGTACTATCATGTTCTGGTATAAAAAAAAATTTTTTACTATATTATTATTTATTTTTATAATTTAAAATAGTCATAATAATCAGACTAATTATGAACTTGCATTGAAATGTTAAGTTCGAGATTATACGATATCATTAAAATAAATTTTGTTAAAGATTAAAGATTTATTTTTATTTGAATAATATTTAAAATTATGCCTGAAGATTAATTTAAAATATGACTCACTAGTTTAAAATTATTATCAACTTTCAAAATTACTAGTAGTTTTAAAAATATATCGTTTAATATCAAAAATAAAAATCCAATTCTTAATTTTTAGCTGATTATCATTCTGTCTGTTGTCTGTCAGTGTGCCTCCCAGTAATTTTATAATTTTTAAACTAATAAAAAAATTTTCATAAAACTTGGTAGTAATATTCTAGTTTCAACTACTGTATTTAAAAACGAAAGACGTTCAAAGTTCTGAGATACTCTCTTAATGCATTCCGAACTATTCATTGGATTTTTATGAAATTTAGCAGAATATTTGTATTATTGAAAAAAATTTCGCTGACATATCAATTAACCCTTTAAAAATGGCCAATTTTAAATGCTTGTTCAAAAGATTTTCCCTAATAATTTTTAACTTGTAATGAAAATTTATAAAATTTAGCAATATAATCGGAATATTAACGAGAAATTTCTAAACAGAGTTAAGAGTTAAAGAGAACAAATTTGTAAATTTATTTTTAATTAATTCTGTAGATTTATCCTTTTAAAAGTGAAGTGACGGACGTTTAATTTTCTGAAGTTTCCCTATAATAACTATGGAATTATTTAATATATTGTTATTGCATTTAATGTATAGATTATGCCATTGAAGATAGTATATTTTAAATCTGTATCTTTAATCATTTCAAAATAAAGGACAAGTTCGGAAAGTTGCGATTAGTTTTATCTAAACTGCTTATTTCTATAGGAAATTGTATTAAATACTTTTATAATTCCTAACTTATACTTATAATTTACTTTTTAATATCAATGTAAAATAAAAAATAATAATGATATAAAAATTTTAAATCACTATATATATAAAACATCCAATCAGTAAGTTTTCAATTAGATAAATCTTTATGTAATTTTATAAAATACACCTACATTTTTTAGATTTATTTTCATTATTAATTATTTATTTTATATAGATCTAATTATTAGATTACTGCATAAACATTCCATTTTAAAATAAACGTGTTTCCTTTATTTTTAATAGAAACTTGATATTTTCCTGGTCTAAAGACTTGATAAACTTCCTGATCTAAAGAGAAACTGAATATTTTTCTTTTCTATTTGGCTGAATTATCGTTTTCTGTAGCACTGCACAAATGCATTCAAAACTTTATTAGTTATTTTAATTATTAATAAAAATTATTTCATATTTTTTGAATTTATGTAAAATATATTAATCTTTCTTTAGATCACATTTTTTATATTTATAATATTTATGATTCTGTGTTAATTTATTTCATTGAGATAATCTAGAATCTATGCAAATGTACGATGTCTAGATTGTAGCATTCGAAGAAAAGTTCAAAAAAATATATAACAGGAAAAAAGAAATTTAATTACTGTTTCTCCATTCCGGGATCTTTAGTTAATTATTCATAGCTACTGTGTTTAATAATAATTTGAAACTAAATTTTAATTAACTTATTTTTCATAATTTAAATATGAACTAATCAGCTAGACATTCTTCATTATTTTTGACTGCTTTCCTTTCATATTTAATAAGCTGTAATATATTACTATTGGT
Organism: Olivierus martensii; assembly: GCA_000484575.1. Lineage (NCBI taxonomy): Eukaryota > Metazoa > Arthropoda > Arachnida > Scorpiones > Buthidae > Olivierus > Olivierus martensii. The sequence continues at coordinate 3,261 of AYEL01069673.1, forward strand.
ATTGGGATTGCTTAATTTAATATAAGGAACTATTATTATAAATATCATTATTATTAATTGATTAAAAATTCTTTATTCATTAGATTAATAGAATTATTTTTGCATTATTAAAATAGTTCAATTTTTTATTGATAAAATTATCGTAAATTTAATTATTTTGTTTACAAATCATAGTGACAATAAAATAATAATAGAAATCGTTATTATTTTTAAAAAATGACTAGAAATGTTCATTCAAAGACATTTACTATAATTCGATATTTAATTATTCTCTAATTTAACAATTTGTTAATAATAGTTAATTATCATTTGTAACCGTGATAACAAAACCATTAGTAACAATACGAAAATAAACAGTTTAACCTTTCAGCAAGAACAGAACGCTATTTTTTATGATATTTCGTTGTTGTTTAAAGGCTAAATATTATATAATTACTATTTATATATGATCAACATATTATTTATAATGTGTATGTTTAATAAAGAGCTTTTGTTTCTACTTAAATGTTGAATTGTTCATTTTTATGTTGATGTAAACATGAGCAGTGGATTCAATTTATAAGAATATTAGTAACAAGTTTTTATATGTAAAAATATCCCATTATTAGAGTAAAAGTTTAGCAGTGTTTTTTGGAACAGCCTTACTTCATAAGGAAAATAGTCTAAATAGGTCATAAAATCAAATATACTGTTGTAGTTAATTAAAATCTGTATAAATTGATATCAAATAGTTGTTACTCAAGTTTAGCATTAATGAGAATTTTGGAGAAAAATTGTATACAGTTAGTTAGGATTACAACATAAATTAAAACAGCAATTTAAATACAATTATACTATTGCACCTGCAATAATACAACTTTAGCTATATATATATATTAATATATATATATGTAGGAGCTGTTCCGAGCAAACTACAGCATTTTATATTCTCATTTAATAGGATAGAATATCCGATCTTATTTTATTAGAAAATCTTTATAAAATATATTTTATAGAATAATATCAGAATTAGATTTTTTATACATTTATAATTCCTATATCTAAATCTTTAAAAGAAGCTTTTAAGAACCTCGATGAAATTATGTGCATTCGCATTCTAAGATTATTTAATTACAGAATTAGTATAATAGGATATTAAGAAATATACATTAGTTTTATATTTAATTAGAAATTTAGCTGGATTTGTTTATAAATATTATAAATTTATTAAAACAATTTTTAAAAAATCATAGATTAAATTAAAAAAAATATTATACCAATTAACGTCTTCTAATTAAGATAAATTATAGACATACGTTACGCTTATGCTTTATAGATTCACTTCAATGATTGCGAATACGCTGAGATTATGGAGAGAATCCGTTCTCTCACTTAGCTTCCTCGAATAGATGTTGTAGAGACGATAATCCTCCAGTAATGATGCGCTGTTGGAATAGGACTAACAATTGAATTAATGTCTCGGTATTCCTTGATTAGGCCAATTCTGCTGGGTTAATTAATTATTGTATTATTATTGATGAATAATGAGGTCGTCTCGCATTCGTACGCATCTCGGATTTAATCTTATGAAGCCAAGCTTCCATTTGTTTGCGATGGCAAGAAGAAAAGATGTTTCCATAAACGAGAAGTCGTGTAACTCGTTTAACTATCGTAAAATTTTAAACGACTTTTGTTCACTATATATATTTCCTTATTATTTAAAACTGACTTGAATGGTTTTAAATAGGTTCTGCTTTCCGTCGTTAGATAAAATTTTAGTTTTCGCTAATATCATAGAATAAACTTTACATTCTATAAATATACTGTAGGAATTAAGTAGTTTCATTTCGGAACATAAGCTAATTTTGGAATGCTGTTTAGATTTTGCTGATATTTTCTCAGAATCGGGTAAAACTGCTCAAGTTTAGATAGTCGTCTGTAATTCTTAGAAAGAGATAAAGCTAAAAATAACAAATAATTTCTTGTTCTTACCGAAAAAGAAAAATATTTTGAAAATAGAAACTTATTGTTTTACTTGTTTGCAGTATTGACAAAATTCGGTTGAATTTTTCGATTTCATATCAGAAAAAAAATTTCGTATTTTTCACTATCTTAGTCGAATATGATAGAAGATAAATCAAGGCGCGGCCCTAGGGCACCCTTGGGAAACCACCACCGAAAATTGGCAGTAGCCAGCCTAGGGGTGTTAGTTGCTTCCCTCATCTCCCAGAAGATCGGAAACTTGGAGCACACTTTTCTACCGATCGAAATTTTTACACGCTATTCTCAAGGTACAGATCTCGCTTTATTCACTATATTCATAAGAAATTTTTTCCATTTCAATTCTACCAAGATTTTGCCTTATCCATTCAAATGGCATTTTTCAATTTTACACGCTTACTTTACACTATACATAAAACATTTAGAAATAATTAATATATAAAATGATATTAATAACTTTTTGTAAATTAAACAAATTAACAATATTTCAAACATTTTTTCGTTCGATTGACATTTTTTTTTAATTGTAGAAACTGCTTTTCATAATAGTTCTCGGTCATTTATAATAGCATCGTCTTTACACACTCGAGATAATTCTGTTTAATAGTAAAGTAGAGTCATCAGACCCGAGAAGAGATAAATGTCCTAACAATTGTCCAATCATTAGTTAACAAAGCTTAAAGCTTAGCAAAGTTGGAAATGGGCCTACTGTTCTGTAATCTTCATTAGTGGGTCTTTTCGTTTTCTGCTTGTTGTACGATCAATTTCTTCTAATGTGTAACAATCAGACTGTCAGACGAAATTGCTCGCACCATTGGTCTTTCGTTACATCGTAATTTCCTTATTAAACATTTAAAGAAACTAACTGTCAAAAGGGGTTATCTCCGCAAATAATTCGATCGAAAGTAATGTTTTGAAGCATATTTACGTCTCTGCACATGCTCTTAAAATTTTTAATAAATTAATTATTTTTCCGTATGTATATGTGTGTGAGTGTCAAGGTTAGAAAAATCGAAACTAATTTTCATAAATCTGTCTAATTAAAACGCAATTTTTATACGCAGATCTCACTATTGGTCAAATTTTAGTACTAGCGATACGAAAAAAGGAGTTAAAGTAATTGTAATTTATTCTAGCAAAAATACCACCAAACTCTAGGTTTTCCACTCCAGTAAATCTGTCCTTCTAAAATCGCTGATCCCATCCTTCTAAAGAGCGGAATTTTAATGAACTATTGACCATTATATCGACCGGGACAAGCCTAATTAACAAACAAACGTAATGGACCGTTACGCACTTTTATATGCAATTATGTTCTGCAGTCTGGGACGATCGTGAGAAACATTTAAAAAACTTTTTCTACTTTCCCAAATCAAATAACTGGCAAACCATCAATAAGATTTTATAATAGAAAAATTTCTTCTTTTTTTTTAATCTGTAGTAATTTCGTTAAAATTTAATTTTTATTAGTTACTATGATAGAAAAATTTCTTCTTCTTTTTTTTTAATCTGTAGTAATTTCGTTAAAATTTAATTTTTATTAGTTACTAGTAAGACATTTAAAAAGAATTAATTTATAAGTTATCACTTTTGAAAGTTTGAAATTAAATTATTGAGATATTTTTCTTTTCCTTTTTTTATTTATTATATTAAAGCGGAAATCTTGATAGTTTAACTTATGATAAAGTTATTTTCCTTTTTTTAAAACACCGACCGATTTTTTTTCCTTTACAGCCAATCAAATACTTTTTCTCGTCACGTGATAGCACGATTGGACGAAACAGATCCGAACACCCGAACAACCGAAATCATGTTATTATCTAAATCACGTGCCGTTGCTTGGTAACCACATCGATATCATGTCTTTCAATAGCAATTCTTTTGGGATTTTGCACAATAGACAAATTTTATTGCTTTTCACTTTTTATAAAATCGATATCGAAAAGAAGAAGACTATAGAGCACGAAGAAGCTCGAATGTAGTTCTGCACCGTATAACCAATCTAAAAAATAGGAAAAAAAATTGACAAATCAAATCATATAATACCGGCGGAAGGAAGAGCTACGAAAGAAGAACGACTAAATTTCTTGTTTAAACAAAATTCGGCATATCGAATAACCTTAATATAACCTAAGTTACTTATTTATATATAGCCCGAATCCACTTTACTTCCTTTATTTAAATAGCTATCAATTGTCCAATAGAATCGATTATTTCTTTTTAAAATCGATTATTTAAATTGTAATCCAGTTTAATCGGTAATCGTGTCTGTATTATAATTATATATATTGTATTAAATAATTATAAATTATATAATTAGACTTTATAAAACGGCTAAATTACCATTTGTGTGCTTGATAATATATGTATAACAATAATAAAAAGTTTAAATAAATATGAGCTAGCAAATACTTCTGATATTTTATCGCTATTTATTTTCCATGAAGGATTAAGTTACAGCATTTACTGTAAGAAATGGACTAAGAAAAGGATTTATTTCTATGTTTTTATCTTACTTTCTGAAAGAAATTGAGGCTTATAAGATCACTATGCTATCCTGCTATATGTGTTTTCCCACTAATAACTTTTAAATACATGAATAGATTTTCATGGAATTTTTAAACTTTTTATGCGTTTAAAGGTAACTTGAAGATCACATATTTTAATACTATAATTTCATCTATTTAAAATTGTGGACGTTCAAATTTTTCATTTTCTTTAATGAAGGTGATATGGACCGAGGTTGATCATTGAGAGAGACGACATTAAAGAGATGTTATGAATAATGGGTAATGTAGAGTTTATAGATAGAAGTTACCATTTTAAGAACCCACTCTTCCAGCAAGACATGCTAACAAAATCAGATTACTGTGACCATTTTTAATTTAGTGATTATTGTGGTAGTAATTTATGTAATGTATAAATAAATAATCTACAGTCATGTAAATAGTATATAGCTTGTTTTATTTTACTGTACTACGAATAATATAGTAAGATTGAACTTTATCTGTTACATAATGAACACATTAGATTTCGGCTTTTCAGGAGAATCAAGAATCTACATTAAGTTTGAAAACTAAATTTGATGACTTGTGTAATTTACAAATGTTGATACATTTTTATAATTAGTTTTCTTTTGATTTATCGCAAATATTTCATTATCAGCAGGTAAAGTAGAAACTGTAGAATATTTCTAATTTTGATTTAAAACTATAACAAAATCATTATTTAAGAATTATTTATCATTTTGTAGGTTTCAAAATATATAATGAAGTACAAAATGAGTTATTACAAAAGCAAAATATTTCACAACGCACGCAAACATCATATCTTTCTTGATTTTTGAGGGTTTAATATCAGAAGTTCAGCCATTTTCAGTTCTCACTTTTTTCGCTTTCAGTCGTAACGGTAACCTCTCTTCAGTGTCTTCTACCTCAATGAGTTGGACTATCAAAAATTCAACTTCAGGTACTTTTTCAGACTGATGATACATTTCAATCCATCTTTAATTATTCAAAAATAATGAATATATTCGAAAAACGATTAATTTTTTCCAAAATTGCATATTATAAAATTAAAAGAACAAATTTCCAATTACTTTCTTGTATTTACAAAAAAAGATATTAATTATTTTGTATGTTTCATAAAAATTATTAATAAGCTTAATAAGAGTTAAGAACGATTAATAAGCTTAATAAGAGTTAAGAACGATTAATAATCTGCAAATAAAATAATTTTCTAACAAATAAATAGCATTGAATCTTAAAAAATTAATTCAGTGTAAGTGATAAAATAGGTAGTGTTTATATGAATTTATTCTTTATTTTGAAGTCTCTTTCACTCTGGAAATTTAGAAGCAAACGTTTATCCTCTATATCATTTTGATCTATATGGGGCAAAAAAAAAAAAAAAGAAATAAGTCTTTCGGTTCTAATATTACTATACGTTTATATTTTAACATCATAGAAAAAATTGTCGATGGGATTATTATCTCATGAAATTTATATAAGAAAAATAACTCTAAATGGGCCACATAAATAACTCATAATTTATAATGATTCTTGGAATTTGTTATTTCTTTTATATGATTTATTTTTAATTTAATATATTTGAGGTGTGTGTGTGTGTATAGAGATAATATTTTACATAATTATGATTTGACACCATCTTCTACATTGTTAATCTTCTTAAAGTAAAGAAGTAAATTTGAAAAGAAGGAAAAAAATACATTCTTCAAACAATGAATTTCTTAGTATGAAAAAAAAATGCAATTTTTTTTATTTTGGTGAAGTCGATATAGACAAAGTGGAGATTTTACGATCCCACAGCACTCGCCTAATAAATAGAGTTCACACAGAACAAAGGTTGCTATGGTAACATACTGGTGGGTATAACAATATCCCATGAGTATTCTCTACAATTGCGGTTTTGTTTTTATGAATAAAATCAGCCACTTACTTAAAAAATATCAAGAATCGTTAAGAGTTCAGAGATCCGATTAGATCCGTAGTTATTATAATGCTAAAATTGACATATTTCCGTTCAAACTTTCTTTAAAAATGTGATAAACCGTAAAAATTCTACTAAAACATATATCGAAATAGGACAATTCTGCTTTAATTGAACTTGGAAACGCATTCCCTAATGATGCAAAATATTTAAGAATCTTACTAACTCGTATATAACGTTTAATTACTTTTAAAAGACTTATCATTAATAATAAAAATATCAATTAATTTCTATAGCCTATTAAACAGTTTCAAACATAAAAGCTTTTTAAGAAAACAATCTTAAAAGCTTTAATTTATCTGTAAACTTTTGTTAATTTTATTTTCACTTAATAAAGACGTCAAATGGCGATTTAAGAAGATATAGTTAATTAGTAACCGAATGATTGCGTTTCCTGTTTTAAACTAATGAACTTCAGTACTGTATTAGGCTACATATTAAGTTAAGTACCTGTACTTTGAATTTTACTGTTTATATATTTCTTATCTGAATGCGATTATTGTCAATGTAATTCAAAATTTTTTGAAGTATACAATATCCATTATTAAAGTAGCGAATATCATCTTTTGCATTTTAAATTTTTTTTATTATCTTAACTTGTTTCATTTTCCTGATATTAAGAATAAAATTTATTGTATTTTTTCCCCTTACAGTCTCTAAAATTGAAATTTTAACAGAAGCGATTAAGATTCCAAAACTTTTCGAATATAGAGAAAAATATATTTCCTTAATACAGCATAACAATAGAATGTCTGTCGTTTTATCTATTTATGATTATAGTTGGACTTTGGTTAGCTCATAAATGAATTGTAGAACTACCGACGACATTCTCTTGAATACAGATTTTATTTTATTTTTATTTTTTCCTAGATGTTCTCATTTAAAAATGGAACCGGAACCTTATACTGCGATTTTACTACAGCTTCAGATGATTCACTCAACAGTAAACTTTAAATTTTATGAGTAAGTAAAATTATTTTAAGAATAACTAAATCCTCTTTAAATTTATTTTGTTTTAAATTTGAATCGAAAACACATTGATTTTCTTCGAAGCGAAGGAAATTTTTCTTCCTAATGGAGTTAGACTTTTCTTGTCTAAAATTTTATTTTTATCACCACAGTGCTAGTAGTGTGAATAATGTTTGCATCGTACAACTGATATAAACCAAATGACACAAATTATACAATAATTTATCATGTAACAATTTCCATCTTAACGATAAATTAAAGTGAAACGATTTAGTCAGTATTCCCCCCTCTTAATTTTAATACTGTCGAAAAAAATTTTACTTTCATAAAAACAATGATGGAATTTTAAATTTGTATAAATAAATATCGAATTTTTGTTATTAAAATAAAAAAAGAACTTATTTTAGAACAATTTTTATAGAAAATAATTGTATATCTGATTTTAAAGTTGTCATTATTTTTTTATATGAAATTTTTAAAGCGGATAAAATTTATAAAATATAAAAATAAATTTCTTAATATCAATATATATGCTATACCTTTTAATGTGCTTATTGTGTGTACACATGTAAAAAACTTGATACTCAATCTAAGAGCTAGTAAATGCGCTGTTGCTAAAAATATTTAATGATTAAATACATCAACAAATATTTTTGTTTTATGTTTTAATAGTGCATATCTTACAGATAAGTTATAGAAGGCACAACTTATTGCTGAGTGTCGCGATTGCTGTCTATCAATTTAATCACTTTTTAGCAACTAATATTAGCTTCAATCACGCGATTTCTGCATTCGATATATATTTATATTTGATACAGGTAGATCTATTATTATATAAAATTATAATATTGAATTTTACTCGATAACAAAAGTTTAAACTTTTATTTCGTAAATATTTGATAATCTAACTTACAACAGATGAATGATATCTTATTCAGAGTTACAATAATAAAAAGATGAGTCTTATAAGTCTTTGAGTGATAAATGGTCACTCGAAGATTTATATATCGAAAGTGGAGATCTTTCGAATCGATCTCTAGTTTCATTTCGTGTATTAATATCGAGTCTTGAATTATTTTAGAAAGCGATAAATATCACTATACGTATGCCTCTGAATTATTGCAGAAAAATCGAATCGAACATAATCTTATGATTCGCAAAGAAAATTTGTTTTGAGTTAAGCATTTCTAATTTAAAGCATTTGATTAGAGTAAATCTTTTCGAATTTTCTGTTAAACAGATGCCATTATTGATTTTTTCGTCATTTTTTCATTTCATTCTTGTAACGTTCATTGGATAAGATATGCATTATTCTTCTAATTTTAATTCAAGAATGTTTACAGGATTATTAAATTTTACTAGGAAAATAAATAAGTTATTTGCTTACAGAAATATAATAATTCTAATTATGAGTTAATAGATATTTTAACGATCTTAAAGCACCATAATATTGATTGGCGAATAATCAAAAAAGTTCAAAGTCAAGATCGATGATTTTTTTAATCAAATAAACGTTGTGTTTATAAAATAAACTTTGATACTCAAGGTCACAGATTTATTAATAATAGTTATTTTGTAACAATTTATGAAATATGATAAATGAGCTCTGATTGCAGCTTTCTATTTTTAAAGTAGATAAATAAAAACGCCTCTTTCAAAATAGCAGCTTTATTATTTTTTAGAATTGTCACATTATTTTTGATATTTACTTTTTCTTCATAATTTCAATCTTTTTAGTGAAAAGTTTACCATAAAAATATTTGTCCGTGTCTTTTGTTTTCAGTTACTATAAATTCTGTTATCTGTATCTTTTGATTTTTTTTTTTATTCCGAGATACTTCTTCACTTAGGCTACAAATGTAAAACTTTAAAAACTGTAACACTTTCGATTTACTTTAAGACTTCCTCAATACGTTCGTATAGAACTAATATGTATGCTAAGACATATGTAAGAAAATTCAGAATAAGCTAAACATTACAATTATTAAAGCTTTCATATTTTTGTTTGTATGTAAATGCTTTTTATAGAATGTTTTACCGTACTATAAATTCCTTATATTTAAGTGAATTAAGTGTATAAAACTAATAGATTACAAATTCAAAAATGTCAAAATAAAATTATTTTAATAAAATGTACTAAAATTAATTTTTTTTAGAATATGTCACTTGCTGAGAGTATTTCTAAATCTTACATTTTTTATTGATAAAATATTTATAGACAAAAGACGTTCTATCAAATTCTTTAATACTTACAGTATATCATTAATTTGACCAAATTTGAACATAATCTCTTATATCTCTTAAGATGTATCAAAAATTTCAGTTTAAAAATGGCCAGAATGAAGGGATAGAAAATCCCTTTAACATCAATACTTTACAGTTGGCATCGCTGAAATGAAATGATTTCGAACCATATTTCGAGTGCTGTATAGTAGTTTATGTTACGTTAGATCCCTGAAATTTTTTGGCGCATTAGATTAAAGACAAAGTGTTTAATAATCTATGCTAATATATATATTAATTTTATTTAAATGAAAAAGATATCTCAGAGAAACCTTTATCAATTCAATAAAATCTAATACGTAAAAAAATAAGCCAAGTACAGTATTGAGGAATTTGGATATTAGCTAAATTTAGAAAACAATTTAGAATGGGTTATTTGTTCAACGATTAAAGAAAATAAAATAATAAAAGTCAACAAAATAGTCTTTATTTAATTGAAACAAATATCATTCTAAGTAGTATACAATTTTTGATTTATTTTTTTACATATTAGATATTTTCGATTATCTATAGGTGTTATTTGTTCAACGATTTAAGAAAATAAAATAATAAAAGTCAACAAAATAGTCGTTATTTAATTGAAACAAATATCATTCTCAGTAGTATACAATTTTTGATTTATTTTTTTACATATTAGATATTTTCGATTATCTATAATCACTATAGGAATTTCAATTAATTTTATAGCAATATTCTTTACATAAGTATAAGAATATAAATGTAATATTCATATATTTAAATATTCTTATGGTAACAGTGTCTTCCATCTTTTCTAATAAAATTTTCGATTTGATAAATTTTATTCTTACAATAAATGTTGTTATTTAATATATTGATATGATAAGCCTATTGCTTTTAGGTAGAAAAATTCTGTTGACATAACTAAAAGGAATTTTATCATTTTGTTTTGTTATTTAATCCATCATTATATAATTTATCTATTGTTTATATATTTTGCAATTATTTTTTTCCTCTTTCAGATAATTTATTATTGTTATATCAACATTTTATTTTTAACAAATTTTTAAGTATAGTACCGTTTTAAGAAAACAGTATTAATTGTACATATAATTTGGTGTTTTTATAATGTATTTTTTAAGGAAATCCTTCTATAAACTATTAACACTTGAATTATTTATTCTTTTGTTTCTCTATTGATCCAAAATTTTTTCTATTAATTTTCGTTTTCTAATTCAAGAGAATGGATTGTTATTAAATATTTCAGTATTGTTTGGCATTTTTCGTGCCTTCATGTCAATAACCTACCATTCTGGTACTAAATGCATATCACTGGATGTGTGATATGTAAGCTTGTTCAAATTTTAACAAAAAAACTTTTTTATACAGGCGAAAAATTGTCAAACATGAGTAGATCCGATTTAGAATGATAAATGTTAAACTTTAATTAAAACGTTAGCAGTTATTAAATTTTATAAATTGTTCTGTTTAATATTTTACAATTATAACTTTAGGAATATTATTTGGATTAATCAAAATACGGTAAAGACTTTCACCAATTTCACAATAATGAACTTCAATTGTGTTGTCTAGTTATTTATAATATGCCGACATTTCAACGAATCAAAACAAACTAATTGCAACTTTAAAATTTTTATGAAATCTAACATTAACGATAATAATCATTTAATGACATCTGCAGTTATCTGTAATCAGGTATTGTATCACTTTTAATTAATCAATATAACTGCATTTGTCATCATTACCTTTGCTCATCACTTGCTGGCAATATTAATATGAATTCAGCAGAAAAATAAAAATGTGTCGCAATCAGAAATTCATTTTTTTTTTCTAACGCATAAAAGATAATTCGAATTGAATACTAGTGATGTTTATTAATTTAATTATATTTAATTTTGTGACCTTTAAATAATTCCCAATTCCTGTTTCTGTGTCAAATAAAAATATCGTATTAACCAAATATAAAAACAGTAAACTTCTAATGCAAGCACTGAAAACTGAAATTTTTACTGGAATTAACAAATTTTCTAGTGGAAAATTTTAGCATATTCAATTAATTCGAGAATTCACTGAAAAGATGACCACGTGAAAGTACTTCTACCTTTCGCATCAGAAGTTTGAGATCTGTATTAAAAATGCAAAGCCGTAAACGTAGGTTTAATCCAAACGAAAATAGGATAAACGGTTAAAAAGAAATAAAATGAGGAGAAAAGGAAGCAACAAAGATTGGAATGAAAAGAGACGATTATCCTATAATACTTTTTGGAAAGTGTCATTTTATTCCTCAAAAGAAAGATTCCTAGCAAAGAAATAGCCGATGTATTACATCAACTGTTCTTTGCTTTTGCAGTTGATGCAATCCATTAGAATTGCAAAATTCAATCTTAAAATTAAATCCAAAAGTTGCAGTCAATGAATATATGAACAAAACTAATGAAAAGTTAGAATGGATTAGAAATATAAAGCCGAAAATCCAATAGGAAGAAGCTTTACAATACTACAGAAAGCACCAAATTTAAAGAAAGTCATCGAAATAGTCACACAAATAATCAAACAAATATTATAAAAAAATTGTCATGAGAAGATACAAAATAATATGAATATGTTGCTGTTTTTCCTCATTTATATCAAAATTTTAAATATGAAGGAAGTGGTGTATTTAGGATTTTGTGAAATAAATGAATTCTAATAGCAAAATTCTTTTCTTCTTTCTTTTAAGGTAATAAAATAACTAAACTATACTTATTCATTAAAATACATTTGTATAGTTTATACACTACGTTGTTTAGAAAAAAAATAATTGAAAAATATTCTGTGAGAGAGATGCTGTCGCACCCTAAGCCGCCCTCATACATACGTCACAGTATCAAGATTTTAAATTTAAGGTAAACCTATGCAAATATTAGAGAAAGTTATCACGGCTGCCAATAATAAATTACGTGTGTCAATAAACTTTATCATATAAGAATATATCTCAGGAAATACAGTAATATGATGTATAAATCTTGAGAGAAAAAGACGAAAATATGCGGTTAAAGATACGTATGACTAACATTTGAGATGCAAGTATATACAGTGAAATATTTTGTATGTTCTGTGCCACAAATAGCATAACAGTAATATTTTAAAGAATGATATTTTATACATCAGTTTGATGGCTTTTGAGCAAAAGCATTAAATTTTCCTGCAGTATAGGAGATCATCATCCTTAGTCCTATCCTAACTGATTTTTCAACCTTAATATGAAGTTTAAATATTGCTAGAAATGACTATAATATACTTTAGTAATCTGTGGTTGTTTATTCTGACTATGTTCCAGTTGTAAATATCATTAATAGCATTTTATAAAATATCTATTGGTATGTGAAAAAAAAACACTTAATATATCATTTTAGTTTTAGATAGGAATAGATAATTTATATATTGCTTTTTATATATTATTATTATATGAATATAATGATATTATAAATGATTTCAGGCTTGATATTAATAACATATTTAATCTATCCAGAGCAGATATACTTTCGATTATTGCTTTCGGCTTGTAAGATCATATAAGATGTTGACTTATTACTTTAAAAATGGGCATATCATATAATATAACTGAAAACAAAACGGAAATTTATTAATCTACTCAACATAAATATAGAATAGTATTGATAAATATTCAATATTGTTTATAAGAATCATACTTTACACGAAACGTATCTCTTTTATAGATTTGCTTCATATCTCAGTTTCATTCTTATCTACTGTTACTGAATTCACTATTATAGAACCTACTTGCTTTATAATATTTTTGTGAGAATGATATAAGGTTTTGTATAATACACCATGATCAAATGCTTCGCAAAGTAGACAAGAATGTCCTGAGTGAATCACGCATATTTTTGACTTATTCGCAAAAATTTGAAAAGTTAATATATCTGAAATTATTATTATTATTATTATTATTATTATTATTATTATTAAAGCTGTTTGATTACATTCTACATTCTTCCCTCAAAATTTTTTCGAAAATAACAATTAACTATACTATCATTCCTATTGTGTCACTATAATGAAGAGAATATCGATCACTCTATTGATTCGATGCCATATTTAAAAGTTAATTAAAAAATTTATACTATATCATGTTTTTCTTTATTATATACCAGAAAAACTGCAATTGCAAATTATATATGATTATTTTTTAATAAATATCTATATATCACGAAAGCTCATTTTTTATTTTTATTTTTAATTACTAACCTCATTATTATCAATATAATAATTTTTAGCCTATTTAATGAAATCTGTTTATTAATCTCTTGAATAGCACTTTAATTCATCTTTTTAAAAAATATTTAAAAAATTGGAGTGAAAACATTAGAAAAAACGAAGGAAATCTGAATATAATGAGAGTTCAAAGTTTTTATGTAGGTCAGATAAAATAAAAAATACTATTGATAATATAACGATTTTGTTTCTTCTAAACATCAAATAGCATTTTATCATCCGAATAGGAAATTCGGAGATAAGACGAAAGTCCTCACTTAGAATCATTTCCACTTCTATCATTAAAGGACCGCGCCAGAGGAAAAGAGCCTACATTAAGCTTTGATCCAGAAAACATCTTTTTCTATATATATATATATATATCTGATTCTACCAGCTAATTTTCATTAATTCAGCAGCTTTACTATATCGTTGGTATTATTTACTCAATGACATTCTTATTATACTTAAGTTGCAGTCAATGAATTGAGCACTTATATTAATTAATTAATTACAGTTTTTAGAATATTTAACTATTAGTTCTAAATTTAGCATTAGCAGAATAACAATGTCTTAATATAATCAGAAAGCAGAAAGAATATTTTTATATACAGATGAAATATATACAATATATTTATATATATGCAAATAAAGTTAAGAAATTTTATTCCAAAACTATTATTATTAAAAGATTAAATATTCCTTGCGTAAATCTATTGATAACAGGAAATTGGGTTAAAAATATTCACTATTCTTTTTAATGTGTTCTTTTTAATGTGTTCGTCTAAAATATTACAGATTTGAATAAATCCTTATTCAAATCTGTAATATTTTATCAAATTTTCAATATAGGCCTAATACTTTTCTCAGTACATTTACTTTAAATTGAGCAGCTCATTAATTTAAAGTAAAAAATACATCAGTATTCTAATTTGTTTTAAATTGCACAAATTTACCAATTCATAATATTGCCAAATAAGGTAGTGAAGTTTTGAAAGATTCGATTTTCTATCTTGATTTAAAATAACAACCAGTTATGAGTTATCTAAAGATAAATAAAAGTCTACTTTTTAATCTCTCATAAAATTTGATTATGATAACTCAAGAAATATCTAAGTGTACAACAAACAGACAAACCGACACAAACAGATAAATAGATAAAAGTATAAACCATGTTTTTGAACTTTCTTTGATCACGAAGATATTTACTCGATTTATCTCTATGTAACTTTGTAAAATATATCTCTATATACCATATATATTGATATTAAGGGATAGATCAGTAAAGCTTCCAGTTAAAAATCCGTTGGATGTTAAAAGATTTAAAAATCAACTGGCAGAAACTCAGAATCGATTTTGGATTCCTCAGACAAAAAATAGAGTTCTTCTCATAAAAAAATTTCAGCGTTATTATTATTTTAATTGATTATGTTGTCAGTTGAGGGTAATCAAAAATATTTATTTTATATAGAAATCTTTATCCTGAGAGTATCTTTACTTAAGTCATAAGCTGTGGGTTTTATATAAAAACTTCAAAGCTTAACTTTTTTAGGGAGTTATCAATATCTCTTTATATAAGAAAGGTAGGAAAAATAAAATTTCTTTGGAAAATTAGATGCAATCCAAACCTTTATATTTTAAATTAATGCATTCTTTAATATAATTCAATAAATACTGCAATAAGATTTGATTCTGCGCTTGAAAATTAAGAACACCAAAGTAACTCATTTCAAAATAATTTTATTCCGAACAAAATATAATAAATATTTAATTACTTTTAACAACTAATGATGTCTTAAAGCTTAACGATGTCTAATATTTCTTCTTTTTTATGTAGGTATCGAATCTAACAGTGTTTCAAATTTATTTAATAGATTGATTACAAATCTAATATACAATAGGGATTCAGAAATATAGTCCAAATTGATAAAATAATTTCTAGGGACCGAAATAAATAAAATAATTTTAAAATATGGATTTAGAAATGGTCAAAAAATTCCCTAAAACAAAACAAACTTACAAATTAGTGTCATGCAATTGTAAAGAATATTCATAAATCTCTGATCCAAACTGTATATTTCATAAAATATACAATCCTTACGGATATTTTCGGATCTATATCTACAAAAAAAAAAAAAGATTTTACTTGAATTGATCCCTAAAACAATTTATCAATATGGTTAAGATTTCGGAAATAATTTTTTATAGAGGAGCTGTAGAAAAAGCTTATGTTAACTTTTCAAATAAATATTTTCATTATTGAGCACATATTGTGTTTCATATAAAACTTTGAGGCTTAATAGCTTTTTTATTTGAAGTGATATCATTATCCTTCTAATATAAGGTATTAAGAATTGCAGATGATACACACTAGACCAATGTCAAAACAAAATTTTGTTGAGAGATTACCAAAAATAATCCAAACTTTTATATTTTTAATGAATACATTTTCAATGTATTCAGTTTAATAAATAAAACATTAGACCTACATATAATATGAAACTGTATCTTAAAATATTTAACATCACAAAAGATTGCGAATACAAATAATTTTATCCGAAGCAAAACACAGTATTATCTTTCAGAATTCATAAATATTTTGTTTTTGTAATGTGAATAATTAATTCTAATGAAATTAAATTTTAAATAATATGGAAGAACATTTATTATTTTTCATATTTTAGGTCATTTAGAAGATTTTAATATGAATGCTGTAGTGCCAAAGCGTCAGAACAGCGATACTTTCCTTTAGAGCAGCGTTTCTCAATTTAATTTGGCCATGGATCCCTTTTATATTATGTACAACATTTCAGAAATCTTTTAAATTTTTTCCAGTATGAACCTAAAATATGCCCCGGTTCAAGATCAAATAATTTATATCAAATTTGATTTGGGGGCTAGAATTAGCAATAAATATGCTGTCATTTTTATGATCATATTTATTAGTAATACATAATTTGTTCTTAAATTAAAATTATATATTATTATATTTTTGTAAACAAAGTGAATTTTTAAAAATTTTTTGCGGAGTCCTTAATTCCACCTCATGGAACCACAGAGTTCTGCTGAATATTTTTGAGAAACGCTGTTGTAAAATCTGCCCACTTTTAAAAGGAAGTTATAAAATCATTATGTGCCTGTTGTGTATCCTTACTAATTACTTTTGAACAAATTAACAGATTTTATAAAATTTGGTAAGGATATTCTGCCATTAAAGGTTACTTTGATGCTTATCCTTTCATTTTACATCTTTAACCATTTAAAAATAGTGAATCAAACTTCTAATATATGATTACTATCTTAATTTATCTTATACTAATTAAAGAATTTTTATGATATTTACCAAAAATTGTTCAAGATGGCTTTGAATATATATCATTTAATACTTTATCTTCAAACATATGAAAATCGTGGACGTTCTTCGTAGGTTTCTCCATATTAAAAATTGTAAACAATTTGATTTGTTTTATGAAATTCAATAGGAACCTCGGGTAATTAAAGTCGAACTTGAAATAAGATAAAATTAACTCTATAGTTTCGTCCTTTAAAAAACTGTCTGATATTTAAATTTCAGAGTTTCCTCTAATGCTTATTGGACTATTTGATAGAATTTTATGGAGTTTATGATATAAAAAATTACTTTGATAACATATATTTTAATCCTACATTTTTAATTTAATTTTTAACTGATAGATTACTTCTAAATGTTCGGAAAGTAATCTATCAGTTCTTTTGTGAACTATTTGTTTTGCAGAATTCGATAGAATAATGTTCAATATTTACAAACACTTCTTAGAATTTAATTTTGCAAACAAAAATAAACAAATATTATCACTATTATAAAAAAAAAAAAAAATTATAAATTTTGAAAACAAATACAGTACTATCTATTCCAATAAATTAATTTCAGCCGCAGTTATTTTAGAGTTCTCGAAATGTTTATTTACACAACATAGGTAGGGCCTATTTATAGCAAATGAAGCATATTAAAAGCTAGTTATTGAGTTTTCTTAAAATATCATTTCATTTAAAAGAAAATATTTAAGTTATATTTCATAATTCTCTGAATAATTTTTTATGTAGATCCACTCTCTTTATATTTCATATATAATAATTATATAAACTGATTTTAATAAATATTCAAATATTAAAGCCTATAGTCTAAAATAAGAAAGAAAAAATTATGAATAACTAAAAATAGAAAAATTAATTAAAAAAGGAATTAATCTATGCCACTTTAAAGTTCTTCAATATTTCTTATACTTTTTTTAAGTATTGGTTAATTTCGATTGAAAGTTAAAGTTTTAGATAATAAAAATCAATATTAATTATTTTTAAACTGAATTTTATGCACTAAGATTTATTGAGTTGGATAGAGTGTCTCTAATGGATCGGACAAAATCAAACATGAATTTCTTATATCAAAAATAATGAAAAAGTTCTTATAAACATAGGCCCCAAAAACACCATATTTAAGAGAAATACGCACATTTTTAAATAGTGTTTTTTCAAAGATCGTAAAGAAAACATGTATTCAATTAATGAAATAAATTAAAAAAAACAACAAAATTTACAATGTAATTTAACATTTTCTTACGTTTTTCCATCATGAATTAGATGTTATGTTTTTTGAATTTATTTCATTAATTAAACACGTTTCCTTACCATCTTTGAAAAAGCACTACTGTACTATAAAATGTGCATGTTTCTCTTAAATCTGATGTTTTCGGGCCTATGTTTATAAGAATTTTTCTCATTATTTTGATGTAAGAAATTCATGGTTTGATTTTATCCCAAATATTATGAGAAAGTCTGTATATTAACAGAATGAAAACATTCTAATTATAATTCCCTTTCATAAAATAAATATTTGCTTAAAATATGCCGAACTTCTAAGATCTCTAAGTCATAATTGCATTATGACTTTGTATGAATAACTTTTATTAAATAATTATTAAAATATTAATATTATACAATTCTTTTAAGATAAAGATTATATAATACTGTATTTTTTTATAATATGAAGAAATAAGATACCAAAATTAATAATAAAAGCTATTTTTTTTATTTATTTATATAACACGACATTTTTAAATTTCGTTCCAACTTCTTCGTGATATGCAAACTTTCAAAATATATTGGAGAAAATTGAAGAAAAATAAATCTCTTCATTCTACTATCGACCATTATAGAGTAATAGAACTAAATCTGAGAAAATAGAAGAACAACAGTATGGGGAAGCCGTTCTTATAAAGAAATTCTCTCTTTGAAGTTTGAATTCATGTCACCCTAGATATCTTATTGGGAAAGAGAAAAATGCAAAAATTCTCTAAAAAGAAAAATTTATATATTATCCTATTCTTAATAAAGAATCAATGTTACTTTTCTATTGGAAATTAATTCATAATTTATTTATCTTCTAAGCATACAAAATTTTAAGAGGAACTTTAAAACACCGTAAAGGTAAAATAATAATACATAAACAATATATACATATAAAATAATAAAGAATGAAAAAGAACCGTGTAAAAATACATAGAAGAAATAAAAATTTAAGCTGTAACAACAGTTAACGACATGAATTATATAAAAAAATTATTATTAAATTATCTATTTAATTTATTATAACTGATTACATTATATTATTTAGAAAGAATTTTTATTTTAATTAATACTGAATCTTGTTATTTATAATGGATGCTAGTATTAGCATTAGATACATTATATTTCGTTAGATGAAATGTGTCCGCATATTTAGAAATGATTTATATGTCAGATAATATAATATAATTATTTCAATAAGAAATTTTAATTTCATTAATTCGTAAATTTTCACCATATTACAATGTCGGTTATGAAAGATTGTTTTTTTTTATTTTTGTTATTTATTATGTTAAATTTTTTTAGAGTATGCCGAGTGAGATTTTTCCAGAGAAAGTCGCAGTTTTCTATTACGTAATGCTAAACTTACATAAAAAGAAAATGCAATACAATAAAATGTCGTTAATCCGGCTATGGCTCTATTCGTGAAAAAATACTATATGAACATACTTTTAATAGTTTATAAAACGTCTTTTCCTGTGTTTATTTCCAAATGCACTATACAGTATTGTATTTTTAGTATACAAAACTCCATTTGTTCATTATTAAAACAATGTTTTTATAATGATTATAATATCTAAGTAATATACAGAAACATTCATTCTGTCATAAACACTTAATATTGAGTTGCACAAAACCATTTGTTCATTATTAAAACAATGTAATAATGAACAAATGTATAAATAATAAATAAACAATGTATAAATAATATCTAAGTAATATACAGAAACATTCATTCTGTCATAAACACTTAATATTGAGTTGCAGCATATTTTTATTGATTAAATTTAAACGATTCCATTTCATTAATCCGGGATGACTAATCCTGAATTAATTTGGATTAATAATTTATTGTAATAACTAAAAATTAAATTATAACTATATTTACGCAAAATTATATGTCAATCAATTATTTAGCTAATAAAAGAATTAAAAAAAAACTTATAAAATTTAAAAAATTTCAATAGATTGTCAGAAGCATTAAAAATCGAAATCAAGACGAAAAATTTTAACTAATTTTCGTATACTTATGTTAATGGATTTAAATACAGGATATTTCATTAAATTTCCATTAGATTTCACACATATCTCGATCGAAATTTTTCGATTAAGAATAAATCGATTTACGATCGAAATTTTTCGATTTTAAAAACCGAAAAAATAGAAATACCGATTCACAGACGATGCTGTAAAAAAAGTAAGTTGCTATCGGAAAATAATACTGTGAAGTATATCAGATTCTAAAGTAAAATATTTAAAAAATCCATTATTTATAAATTATCATAGAGAATTTTTAATACGAAATGAAACTATTTTTGAATATTTAAAATTCAGACTTATAAATTAAATATTTTGTCCGGGATAAAGCAATTTTAACGTTCGCATCATAATGTAATAATGAAACTATTTCCGGATTAGATAATTTTAATTGAAATTAAAAATAATTTTTAAATTTCTGTTTTTCTAAGAATAAAATATTTGATAAGAGATCATCAACACTTACAAATTAAAAAATGATATTTTCTTTAAAAGTAAATGCTTCTTTAAGTGAAGTAATAGAGCCTACTACAACTTAGAATTATTCTAAATAAATACAAACATAATACTTTTTAAGCATTTATTCATTATTAGATAAAAATTCAATTCAGAATATTTATTTAGGTGCATTTCTTAGATATAAGCTTGAACCTAAGTGATAAAAACTTAGCACAGCTGTTTATAGAAAGCGATTTATGAACCGGTTATCATACCAAGGTGGTCCCCTGACCCGTTATCCTATAAGGCCTCTGCTTTAGATTTTATTTTAAGAGGGCTGAATTGTATGTGGATACCCAGGTCAAAAAAGAGAAAGAGTTGAAGTACAGGAATACCTCGATTATCGCGGTTATTGTTTCCACGAAAAATACCGCAATAATCGAATCCGCGATAATCAGGATAAATAATGCATGTAAAATGGGTCATCATTGCCAAGGATTTTTCAAATCTATCGATTAAATTTTATATGAGGTAAAAAAGAAATCTGTTAAACGTGCTAATCTTTTAAGCTGATCATTACGTTTCTTCTTAATAGCTGTAGACTTGATATCATTCTGTGTTTCATTCATTGTAGAGGTAAATAAGAAGAGAAATAAATATCCACATGCAGATTCTCTTCTAGTAAAAGGAAAATTAATGACATTAATGCCATGAATAGTTTTGATAGTTTTGGTATATTATTAGAAAACAAAGTTCAATATTTAAATAGGTTAAAAGAACATGAAGAATCAGAACATGAAATAAAATTAAAATTGATGGAAGCACAAATAAATTTTTTCAATATAGCAAGCAAAGCAATTCAAAAATTTGTTTCTTGATGAACATTAATAAAATATGCATTAAAACTGACAGTTTTTTATTTAACAAAATTTATTTAAAGAGAATATTTACAGATTCTTATATGTATTTTTGCACAATTTATATAATTAAAATAAATTTTTTATTTTAACACACAACAAATAATTGATCTTTGAATATTTCAATTATATAATTCAATATAAATTATAAATCTCAGAATATGTGTATACATACATATATATATATATGTTTGACAAAGAGTTACAAACAGACTACAGAGGAAGTTTATACATAGTTTCTAAGGTAAATGGGAGGTTGCCTGGTTCGTGTCAATCTCCGCAGTTCTGGAGTTTGGTTTTGTTCTGGTTCAGGGTTTCACACCAATGTTGGCTCCATCCCCATCTTGATTTAATGTTGAAACGGTGATGTGCAAGTCTTCTTCAGCCTGGGTTTTATCTGTTGGAGTGTTCGTGACAAGCAATTAACATTTTGATTGTCAATATCTGTCAGAGAATTAATGTCTCCAATGAGAATTTGTCAAAATTTAAATAGGATTATAATAGCATGGTAATAAAAAAGAACTGAAGATTGCAATAAAAAGCCGAAATGCATATTCTTTTTAAACCATGCAAATGTACTTTATATTATTTTGTAAATCATGTTAAATTAATTAATATTTTATAAATATGTAATGTTTTAAAAAATAGTAATTTTAATTGAATGTTGTCACAAAATGTTGCAATAAAAATAGTGCTAAATAAATTGGAAAGATACAGAAACTATCCAAAAAAACTATTGGTAAATGTAACATTGCCTATATATAAATTATTTAATTCTTTCAAATGTTCAAGTGTTCTGTCAAATGTATAATTTCTATATGCATTTACAATTTTTTTCATCTTAAGGTAAGTTTTATAAATTTCTTTTTGAAAAAATGTAAGCAATTTATCTAATAAATAAAAATCTCTTCTACATAAATTTTCATGTCTACATATCTGGATGTTTTCTATACATAATTTATTATATATTAGCTGTTTAAGGATTCCATTATTATTTCATATAATTTATGTTATTTGGATATTTTAAAAAATTTTCTATAATCACTTAAAAATCACAACATTAGCACTTTCAGCAGTAAGAATAAACACTTATATTTAATACAAACTACGAACATTTTCGGCTTTGACACCATTTTCAAGTAGGATTCTATTCATAACAGATTAGAATCAAAAGAACGTGCAGTAGAAAAAAATTTTTAACAATTTAAATTATAGTTGCTATGGCAACATTATCAAAAGATATTAATAATCAATAATACCATTATCAAAAGATAATATTTTATCAAAAGAATGCATACAATTAGTTTTTAAAATATTTAACTTTGGTTGCCATAGCAACTATAGTTTATATTGTTAAAGATTTTTTTATATTGTACGTTCTTCTGATTTGAATCTGTTATGAATAGAATCCTACTTGAAAATGGTGTCAAAGCCGAAAACGTTCGTAGTTTGTATTAAATATAAGTGTTTACTCTTACTGCTGAAAGTGCTAATGTTGTGATTTTTAAGTGATTATAGAAAATTTTTTAAAATATCCAAATAACATAAATTATATGAAATAATAATGGAATCCTTAAACAGCTAATATATAATAAATTATGTATAGAAAACATCCAGATATGTAGACATGAAAATTTATGTAGAAGAGATTTTTATTTATTAGATAAATTGCTTACATTTTTTCAAAAAGAAATTTATAAAACTTACCTTAAGATGAAAAAAATTGTAAATGCATATAGAAATTATACATTTGACAGAACACTTGAACATTTGAAAGAATTAAATAATTTATATATAGGCAATGTTACATTTACCAATAGTTTTTTTGGATAGTTTCTGTATCTTTCCAATTTATTTAGCACTATTTTTATTGCAACATTTTGTGACAACATTCAATTAAAATTACTATTTTTTAAAACATTACATATTTATAAAATATTAATTAATTTAACATGATTTACAAAATAATATAAAGTACATTTGCATGGTTTAAAAAGAATATGCATTTCGGCTTTTTATTGCAATCTTCAGTTCTTTTTTATTACCATGCTATTATAATCCTATTTAAATTTTGACAAATTCTCATTGGAGACATTAGTTTTTTATTGCCCTCTTCAGTTCTTTTTTTATTACCATGCTATTATAATCCTATTTAAATTTTGACAAATTCTCATTGGAGACATTAATTCTCTGACAGATAGATTTTTCCAGATATTATTCCATATTAATTTAAAATTTTTTAAGATTATGTTCACAGTAAATTTCTTTAATCGATGTAACTTTTCTTTATTGATTACTTGCTGTTAATCTTATCTCAAATGTTAAATGGAGATTAAACTAAAGGGTATCATTGAGACTTATGGAATAATCTATGCAGAGAGACACTTTTCTGTTAAATTCTTTTGATATCAAGATTTGGAGCGGCCAACTAAAGTGGACATATTAAATTGTGTAGAACTGTCAGTTGCACTGGAGATGATTGGATGAAACATTGACATAACTAAAGTGAGAAGTCCAAAATTGTCTATGAAAACTATTCCAAATAAGTTTAGGATTTGCACTTAATGATATAGAAGTTAGGTTGAAGTTTGGTTCCATCATGTTCAAATTACTATTTTTTTTTTCAAGAAGAGTAGAGATAAATAGAGAATCATTGAGAAACAATTTCTTCTTGTGATATGATTGAAGTGATATACTAATTGCTTCATACATATTTTTGTTGTTGATATTGACTTCTTTGCTACTGTCCAAGAAGAAACTGACAGAAACAATGGTGATGCTAACTTTGTCAGTGATTGTTTTGTAGAATGTAGAGTTTAAATGTATGACAGGAATTGTAACTGAATTAATATTGTGATTTGTCCAATGTGATTGATTGCTGCATTGTGATTATAATAATCTTTGTTGATCACCTAGAACAATTCTGATTTATGTAAGGATAATTCTTAATACAGTATAGTTTGCAGCAATGGAAACATTTCATTTGGCTGATATATAAATGAAGTTGAAAGTTGATGTTACCAGGAGTTGAACCAAATATATGATGAAATGATTTTCAGAAACTGTTGGAACATGGCCAATGATTCTTGAAAACTACTTATTCTATTTCTCCCTCGATGGCGTTTCCACCTTGTCGTGGAGAGGGAGCTTGCGTGTTCCGATGATCCTAACAAAGAGTACATCACTCACACCCAATATTTTTGCCAACTACCTGAGAGATTGCCCTGGGTCCTCTGAGATGAGCTCTTGAGTCCTTTGGAACTTCCGTGTTCTTAACGATCTTCCCCCTGGAATGGCTCTTTCTTGCTGGGTTGGCAGAACCTTCTTCAGATTTCTCTAGAGCCGCATATCTAGCAGCAACATCATAAACTGTCGATCTTGGATAGTTTAAATTATTTTAGCAGGTGAACGTCCAGCGTAAAGGCCTTCGATTATCGCTGCTCTCCGAGAAAGAGAACAACAGCACAAAGGCCTTCGATTATCGCTGCTCTCCGATTATATTCTGCACCCAAAGGCCTTCGATTATTGCTGCTCTCCGATTATATTCTGCACTCAATTGCTTTCCGATTATATTCTGCACTCGATCTTAACTGATCAGCTATCGCATCGTCTGTCTGGCTTACAAAAACGTCAGCAGCATCGTAGCGCTGATGTCTGTCTGGCTTACTAAAACGTCAGCAGCATCATAGTGCTGATGTAAAATATGCTTCGATCTTAACTGATCAGCTATTTTGTACTTATCCTCAAACGCATCGTTTAAAACGTCAGCAGCATCATAGCATTGATGTCAAATATGGCGGGAAATCCTGACATGTCTGTCTGGCTTACTAAAACGTCAGCAGCATCGTAGCGCTGACGTCAAATATGGCGGGAAATTCAATTTAAAATTTGTCCGGATTTAGCTGGTGCACCCTGTAAGAAATTAAATTTGAAATTTTTCCGGATTTAGCTGGCGCACCCTGTATTAAATAGCTTATCCAGAATGTTTGGGAAAATGACAATTGCAATTTTTGATATAACTTATATAGAAGGTTTTTTGTAAAAAATTAGGTGCCAGTTGCCATATCAGTGTTTATCATCACAAAAAAGCACCAACTTTTTATTATCTAATAATACACAGAATTTATAACAACATATCTTTTATATAGAATCCAATAGGACTTATATTCACTAGAACTTAAAACCTCTATTATTAGTTATAATTTAAGAAATTCTGTATATAGAGCATGCTATTTCACTTACAAATTTTTGAAAATTTCAAAATTCTGATAGCAAAATAATTCAGTAAAAAATATATATATTTTTTTGATATTTCATAAATTTATATAGCATTTAATCTATTATCATATTGGAAATACAAGAACATTATTCGAAATCTGAAAGCAAACTAAAAATGTGAATAACTTTTTGGAAGCTTTATTATTATTAAACAGATGATTCACAAAATATATGTGAACCAGTTTAATAGAGTGCTTCCTCTATAATCTGAAAATAATTAACATCAAAATAAACAAAAGTCAGACTGAACTATTACAGCAAAAGTGATGATGACATCTATAAAAAATCTTAAAAGTATTTTTCCAAGCAGCAGAACTTGATAGTTTATGATTACTTTAAATATAAATCAAAACTTGGTTTGCTTTCAATCACTGCTAATTACCTTATTCTAACTTTTAAATATAAGTAAATCAAAGCACTTACAGCAGTATAGGAAAACTTGAATTCAGAAATTGAACTAACATTTTCGGCACTTTATGCCATCATCAAGTTCGATTCTTTCTGGAACTTTCAAATCACAATAGAACATGAACATTGATTAAATATGATTCTTGTTAAAGTTTAAAACGTTGCTAATTTACTTTTTTATATAATACTATAATATGTACATAACCGTCCAACATTTTTTCGTGATTAGCGCGCAGTTTTTCCGTGCTAGAAATATCGTAAAATATACGATTAGATTATTCATTAATTAATAGTTAACCTTTTTTTAATATTTAAGCATTGTTTTCCATGTGTGGTTCTATGGTTTGTTACAAAAGCGCTATTTTTATTTTTGGTTTTTTAGCACATTCTGTTTATCATGTACTGCCATGGCATTGGTAAATTCTCCGATGTTTTCTCATTTAGTATTTTTTCTCTTTTTTTCCTCTCGAGTATTTCCAATGTTTCGGAAACTAAACCCTGTTTCATATTTGGCACTTGTTTGATTATATTTGCCTCTTCCCAGTCTACTTTTACATTCAGTGCGTAGCATTCCGCTGCCAGGGCTGTTGTCATGTTGCCATTTCTTATGTCCCTTTTATGTTCCTGGAGTCTTTCTTTTAGGGTGCGGCTAGTGACCCCTATATATGAGGCTTTTTGCTTTGTATTTATATATTCTACCGGGATACTGTAGACTCCCGACTTTTCATTTTTTGGTATGGGGTCTTTACAATTCCTAAGCAAGTTGAAGTTTGTTGCCACTCTTTCGATGGCCATCTTCTTACCTTTTAATCTTACTGTCTGTTTTACTGCTGGATTCTTAGAAAGCCTATACAGTATTTTAATGTACTCTTTGTTATCTTGTGCACTTATTTCATGTTGCTGAGTTGTTTGTCTTTGTTGTAAATTGCTGTTTATGCTGATGCTTTGTTCTACTTTATTTTTTATGTCCAGTATAAACTTTTTAATATAACCGTGCATTTGCCTCTTCTAAATATTTATTATCAGTTTAAATTGTACAACTGATATTTTTAATCTTTATTTTTGTCCGTACTTAATCACTTTTTGTATCTCTCTCTGGTAGTCTTCATTTTCTGTGCTGTACAGATATGCTCTATGACAGTATGCATGGAATGCTGCTTTTTTAAATCTAAATGGATTTGCCGACCAGTTCGGTATGAAAACCAGTGAGTATGTTGATTTCCGGTAGACCTCCGTCTTGTAGTTTGATTCCTGTACAGTCATTTTTAAGTCTAGAAAATGGACACTTTCAGTACTTTTTTGTTCTCCCAATAATTTTAGTCTATAGGCATCTTTTGTAAGCAACTGGATTAAGACTCCTATGGACTAAAATTATTAGGAGAACAAAAAAGTACTAAAAGTGTCCATTTTCTAGACTTAAAAATGACTGTACAGAAATCAAATTACAAGACAGAGGTCTACCAGAAATCCACATACTCACCGGTTTTCATACCGAACTGGTCGGCAAATCCATTTATATTTAAAAAAGCAGCATTCCATGCATACTGTCATAGAGCATATCTGTACAGCACAGAAAATGAAGACTACCAGAGAGAGATACAAAAAGTGATTAAGTACGGACAAATGCATGGTTATATTAAAAAGTTTATACTGAACATAAAAAATAAAGTAGAAGAAAGCATCGGCATAAACAGCAATTTACAACAAAGACAAACAACTCAGCAACATGAAATAAGTGCACAAGATAACAAAGAGTACATTAAAATACCGTATAGACTATCTAAGAATCCAGCAGTAAAACAGACAGTAAGATTAAAAAGTAAGGAGATGGCCACTTAAAGAGCGGCAACATACTTCAACTTGCTTAGGAATTGTAAAGACCTCATACCAAAAAACGAAAAGTCCAGAGTCTACAGTATCTCGGTAGAATATATAAATACAAAGTAAAAAGCCTCATATATAGGGCGAAAGAGCGGCAACATACTTCAACTTGCTTAGGAATTGTAAAGACCCCATACCAAAAAACGAAAAGTCCGGAGTCTACAGTATCTCGGTAGAATATATAAATACAAAGTAAAAAGCCTCATATATAGGGGGTTTGAAAACCGCTACTGGTGTTGGGGCAGGGGTTTACTGCGAAGGGACGCGGATGTATTTTTCCTATTCCCTTGGGCGGTTTGCCACTGTATTTCAGGCAGAAATTTTTGCTATTTCTGTATGTGTTAGAATAAATCTTGATAGGGAGTATGCTGGTAAGCATATTTTTATCCTATCTGATAGTCAGGCTGCCCTTAAAGTGCTTGATAGTTCCCGATTTGTTTCAAAACTAGTTTGGGAATGCCGTCTTCTCATTGAGGAACTGGCCACCAGGAATAGAGTGCAACTGGTTTGGGTGCTGGGGCACAAAGAGATTGCAGGCAATGAGATTGTTGATAGGCTTGCCAGGGAGGGGGCTTCTCTCTCCTTTCTTGGACCTGAGCCTGTTCTGGGCATTGGTTTGGGTGAGTTCGGGCGGATTGTCAGGGACTGGCTGGCGGCCCAGCATCTCACTTTCTGGAGGACTACCTCTGGTCTTAGGCAGGTAAAGGCTCTCATTTTAGGATTCTCTGTTCAGCAAACTAAAGAGTTGCTTTCCCTGAATAAAAATGAGGTTAGAATTGTTACAGGGCTTCTTACAGGGCACTGTCATTTAGAAGACATCTTTCATTTGATTGGACTGATAGCACTCTGTGTAGAAGATGTCAGTAGGAAGAGGAAACTCCTCTTCATATTTTGTGCGAATGTGTAGCTCTTTCGTGGCTTAGACGTGATCTCTTGGGAGTGTATTTTCCTGTTCCTGAGGATCTTGCTACTGTCCCATTGAGGAGAATACTGTCTTTTGTTTTAAGAACAGGTCTTCTCCTGGGATAATCTGATTGGGGGATGCACAATAGACCATTATTGGTCGCAGTGCATGGGCTGGGTAGGCTCCTCCCTGTTTTACTACTACTACTACTACTACTACTTATTCTATTTTGATAATGACTATAATGGGAATATCTCTGGTTATTTCATAAAATTTCTTATTAGTTCCTTTCATGTTGAGTTTCTGTAGGATGTGTGCTTGGACCACCTTATTTTGGGCCTATAAAATTGTTGAATTTTATCTCCGTAAGTTCAGAAATATGGAAATGTTCCAGCATTACCTTAGTTTTTTCCCCTGTGGGTGGAGCAATATTCATCCAACATCTAATCCATGTGCTGTAAGTGACAACTAAAGAATACCATCTCTCTTCCATTAGTGATTTGCCACATTTTAATAGGATCCTTTTTCTCTTTTCTCATGCTTTCCTCACTTCATCTTTCATTCTTCAAAGAGTTAAACTACCAAATATGTTTCTATCTCTTTTATTAAAAGTACCTTAGATAGTTCATATAGTGATTATAATTTTCTTCCAATTATTACTGAATATGCATACAATCAAATTGTTACTGAATATTTTGTTCTAAACATAATTTGAAATCATTTAACTGAAGGAAAGATCAGTTGGATCTTTTAGTGAGCATAACTGGTTGTATTAGCTAAATACATCAATGGAAAGCTTAGACATGAGATCTACGACATAATTCAACTTCCTAACTTTAAACCATAAAACTTTTAAATACAGCACTACTAGCAAGTGTTCTAATAGTTTTTATTCTGGTAAAACGTTTTCGGACTATTTTTGAATTTGAATGTTTATAAGAATTTGAAAGAATAGTAGAATGTTTAGCGTTTAAGAATTCTGTTTAAAATATCTTATGTTCCATGTAATATAGATGATAAAAATTTGAATGTACTGAAGAGGGACTAAAAATAGTCCGAAAATGTTTTACGAAAATAAAAACTATTAGAACACTTGCTAGTAGTGCTGTATTTAAAAGTTTTAGATGAGATATTAAATTTCTCTTGTCCTCTTTATTGTTTACATAAATCTTAATCCTATGGATCAAAAACTGATACGTTTTTGGTGCTTTGAACTGGATTAATAATTATTTCTGACAGCCATAAAACAAGCATCAATAGCTAGAAGGAACTAAAGATGTAGACATTCTCCAACTAATCAGAGTAAAGAGGAAAAACCAAGCACTAAGCAGAAATAAACCTTCATTTCCCAAAGGAACATTTTTGACCCAAATGGTCGAAAACATTCCTTTGTGAAATAAAGGTTTATTTCTGCTTAGTGCTTGGTTTTTCCTTTTTACTCTAGATAGAAGGAATTTAGGTAATATCTTCTATTGTGACAGGAGAAGGTGTAGAAGTTACCATCATTGTATCTAACTATCTTGATTATCACTGTTATGCTTCTGAATATTAAGTAACATTTGCATAAGAAGAGTGTCTTGCATTTAAAACTGCTTTATTTGATCAATCCAAAAATATAACCATCTCTAAGAATAACACTTGGCTAACTCCTCATTAGACATGCATCAATGGTTCCTCCCTCCTGCATTTCGGCCTTTAGGATATTTCCACTAATCTGAACTGATTATCAATCAAATGAGAGAGAAGGGAAGAACTCTGAAAATGTGAGTGAGAGCTGACATTATATAATTAAACATGTGGCTATCCAACAATTTTAGTAATCTGAAGCAACTTTAGACCCATTTTGAAATATGATGATTCTATTGTAATATCTTTTGTTACTGGTTTAATAGATTTTTAAAGTCATAAATGGAAATCCTTACAATTATTGAAAATTTCATACATAAATTTCAATATTGTGACAGTTTACAAATTATGATGCTATCTAAATGTTCAAATAAAATATTTTATATAGGTATATCAAAAATTTTATTATTTATATGATCAAGGACTATTATAAATAATTTAAATAATGTATTATCATAAAAAATTTTAATTTCCCATTTTTTTTATTAAAAATTGAGTTAGACTTAAATACTTTTATGTACAAAATTATATAGTCATTTAAGAAAACAACATAGGATTAAAAAATTTAATATTGAAACTTACATAGTTAATTTTCCCCAAAACCATAATATTGCATTCTTCAAAAGAGTGAAAGGCTATAAAGAAATTCAATAATGAAAATACCAGGATGATTAATAATTAAATTAACAAAAATAATTATTAAAATGATGTGAATATTTTAATTTCATAAATTTATTTTGATATTTTAGTTATAAATAAAATATAAAAACAAAATACATATGACATTTTCTTAGAATTTTGATAAAAATAAATTATAAATTTCAATTAAAAATAACTTTTCAAAATTAATTATATAATTACTATTAATAAAAAGTTATTATTGGTATTTTTTGTTTATTAAATTCAAAGAAAAAACCTGCTCTGACCTGAGATTGAATTGAGAATCTTTGGAAAAATTCTTTTCCCAATTTTAACTTTTTGCATACCAGCAGTTAATAAAATTAAACCTAATTAATATGCAAAATTAAAATTAACATATCTTGCTTAATCTTTGTCAAAATCTCTTGAAATTTTTACATTTTATGATGTTTTTTATTCTCTTTCTCACAATATAAGAATTTTTTTTTATTTTATTATCATCAGAAATTTTTGTTCTGTATATGAGATTGTCAAAAAAAAAAAAAACAATTTTTTTATATAAAAATTTAGTTGTCCAATAAAATAATTGCTATCTTTGAATAGCGACTGATGTTCTGAATAAAACAAGCCATAAATGAAAAAAAATTTGGACAATATTTTTAAAACAAACTTGATAAAAAATCAATTAATATGCAAATTTTGATTAATGAATATTAATTAAAATCTGTTATATAATTGAATTGTGTGATCTCAAAACACGTTCAGTCCATTTTTGTTAATTTTTTGAATTGAGAAAATATTTCATATGTGAATGATCATCTATTACCAGATATCTGTTTCTAATTCATATACATGCACTTCTAAGTAAATTTGAAATCAGTCATCATTAGTTTATAAATACACAATGACTAATATAAAGTGTTAATGGAAACTCACTAAGTCCAAGGAATTTTCTTAGAATTTTGATAAAAATAAATTATAAATTTCAATTAAAAATAATTGAAAATCCTTTCAATTATTGAAAATTTATTTCAAAATTTGCATACTGTTTTCAATTACAATCATTCTTCATTAGAGGAAAAACTAAATTTATTTTGATTTAAGTATTAAAATGCAGTCGATTCTCAGTATTTGCGGATTCCCTATTCACATTTTCGACTATTCCCAAAAATTTATTTGTATCCACAAATTTGATTTTCACAGCATTTTCGTGCTTATTCGTGGATTATCGCTGAGCAACGAACTAACTCTATATTTCCCATAGGCACAATGATTCAGTATTCACAAAGAATTTACAGAACGTAACTATCGCGAATAACGAGAATTGAAATGTTTGAATTTTCACATAAATATAATGCACTCATGGGGAAGTTCAAACATTAATTATTTCATGGGAAAGTTCTGGGGCCTTCCCTATGAGTACATTATACTCATGGGGATATGTATTTAATCATTCCAAATTAGAAACTACTAAAATTCAGAAAAATAACCTTTCCTTTTAACAGCATATAAAAAAGTCCCCAGAAACTTAAACTTTTAATGTTACAATTTCATTTTAAGTTCTTCTAACATGAAAATTAATAACCAATATAACAATTTTACCTTTAATAACGTGACGAAATATTCCCTCAATAAATTTATTGCCAACACTAATAACAATTTGTTTTTTTACCGGTCTGCTGGCAGGATTAGGAAAACGCTCTGCTCATGCGCAAAGGACTGAACAAGGTTTCATTATTACTGTTCTCTGGACTGAGCAAGTTTTCAAAAACAAAGCAGGATTCAAGTGTCTCATACACATCAATTGGCATGGTTTTGGGAACAAACTGGCCTTTAATAAGATAGATGACTTTAATAAGAATATGTATTTGCAGTAAATAAAAAACTGATTAAAATGGACTGAACCTGTTTTGGGATCACACACTTCAATTATTTCAAAATTTGCCTAAATTTATTGAAATATTGTCATTATTATTAATAATTTATATTTGATTGATATGTTTTTTCTTAATTTCAATAATTTTTAATTTAATATTTTATAATTTTCAAACATATCAAAAAACCTAATGTAAACAAATCAAAAACAAAAATTGTCTCCTCTCATATATTAATAGCCATAATATTCTTTACTTTTCTTTTATTGGACTCCCTGATAGTTGACTATCAACCCACTCCCAATAGCACACTTTCCAGAAAGTAATAGGCTTCACAGGAAAAGTTTTGAAAAGGATTGGTATCAATAAAACAATAAAAGTGCCATGACCTTTTTAATGACGGATCTTTGTTTATATTAATGTTTTCTTGTTTCTTGACAAAAATACGATTAAAATAAAGTAAAAACATCAATGATTAATAAAAAAATATTGTCTATTTTAATAGAATTAAGCAAAGTTTTGTATTATCTATAATATTTTATAATTCATAGTATAAAAAATTAATTTTTACAAAAAATTTGGATAATTAACTTTATTTTAACATATAATTGGAACAACATAAACACAGTAATCCAAAATATAGAGAAGAAAGGAAGAAAAAGTGAATTTTCAAAAAATACTCAAATAAATTTTTGTAAAAACTATTTAAAATAAGAAATTTTGGACAGAAAATATTTAGTATCCATCATCAGAAACTCATTATGGTTCTTTTTCAAAAACTCTGAACACAACTGCAATAAACCAATTAGGGCTTGTGAAATTGCAGTTGTAAAATTCTATTATTTGTTTCTGCCATGTGCAGTAAATGCTGTCATGCAAGAGATTAAATGATTGAATAACTGATTAGTATCCATCTATTGAACTAAACTCCATTTACTATTATTGATTAGTCTGAAAAATCACAATCCCTCTATTACCACTAAGCACCTACTATGTTTAGGCTGGTACAGCCTGAATATAATTAAACAAACTAATTACAAAAATAAAATAATTTAAACAATTGAAAGATACCTTTAAGAATAAATTTGCAAAAGAAATAATGTAAATTATTATAACTAGATAAATAAAAATTTTAACTTAGTTCACAATGAACTTCTTATAGTAAATTGATAAACACACAAATAACAAATTTAGCTCTATAGGAAAAAATTACACTAAGTTTAATAAGGTTAATATTTTTGATCTGTTCTTGAGATCATCACCAGATATTGATTTACAAAATATCATTATTTAAATGTGCTATTAATAGTTATATGAAACCATTTATCATTTGCTTTCCAGCTGTACAATAAAGAATTAAACTGGACAAGACACCAAAAGTATAATTCAACTGAAATGCAGAAAGTATAATAAACATATTGCAATATTATAATACAGTAAGACCCCACTTAACGCTGCTCTGTTTAACACTGTTTCAATGCAACACAGTTTTTTCGAATTTTATATTTTTTATTGATTCACTTTGGTGCGGTTTTCAAACCGTTATACTCACATAAATCCAAAATTGCACAAATTTGTTGCTTTAATACTCCTATGCCTTCTCACAGTACATTTGATATCAATGTAATGTAGTAGGCCTATATACAAAAGTTTGCTGCAGTCACAGTTCATATTTATGATCGATCATCAAGAGTAAGCATTCCTGAAGATGAGGAGCAAAAGGAATTTGCAACGAATTTTGTCAAAATACGTTTAACCACTATTACAGAAATTATGGATCAGTTATACAAAATGATCCAACTATTACGGAAATTATGGATCAGTTTATACAAAATGATCCAAATTAATAGAAGTTCAAAGGCAAGATGAAGTGTCATGGGTTACAATGTCTAGTTATTGACAACAAGACATAGTGTCATGGTTGCGATGTCTCGGTATTGACAATTGCTTGCTGAAGGAAAGACAAAAAGGCAAACGATGTTAGATGATTTCTTAACGAAAAAAACAAAAAGTGTCAAATGAGGAAGATTCTTCCTCATCAGAAACATAAATTATTTACTTGAATATTTTTGATTTTCATGAATGATTTAGGAATACAAATCCATGGATGTGATGTCTTGCTATCGACAGTTGCTTGCTGAATGAGAGGAAAAAAAAAAACGATTTTTTGTTAGATGATTCTTAACGAAAAACAAAAAGTATAAAATGAGGAAGAACCTTTCTCATCATAAACCAAATTATTTACTTGAATATTTTTGATTTTCATGAATGATTTAGGAATACAAATGAATATTTAGCAATAAAAAATGTCTATAATTAATGTAATACAATAGTAATAATACATGTTACAAAATAAAATAAAAAAAAGTACATATATTTTTTTATTCATTGTTCTGTTTCACCAATTACAAAATAAAAAAAGGCATGTATATTTTTTTTATTCATTATCCTGTTTCACCTATTCCCATTATTTATGTGTTAAGATGATCTCGTTTAACTCTGTTTCGTTTAGCGCTTGATATTTTTGGAACGTATCCCCTGCATTAAATGGGGTCATACTGTATATAAGTGCTTCCAAATAATGAAAACATATTTGGAAGTACTTATACAAAATGTATTTTATTTATAATAATGTAATACAATAATAATAATACATGTTACAAATGAAAAATTAAAAAAAATGATACATATATTTTTTTATTCACTGTCCTGTGTCACCTATCCCTATTATTTGTGTGTTAAGATGACCTCATTTAATGCTGTTTCATTTAATGCTTGGTTTTGTTGGAACATCTTCCATTTTAAACAGGGTCATACTGTATTCGAAATTGTGTTTCAAACACAAAAATATGGAGAAATACCGATATAGAGAGACTAATCACCAATAAATTATTATTATTCTAAAATATTTTATAGAATAATCTGTACATAGATAGTTTGAGATGTAACATATTATTTTTGGTAACTACAAAGATGTATTCTATAATTAACAATAGTAAGAATTATCAAGTTTTCTAGATAAAAATTTAAAAATTCATTATTTTTTCCAGAACATCTCTCTAGATTACATATGATATTAAAACCTTTTATGTTACGAAGAATTAAAAAAGATGTTGAAAATGAGTTATCTGATAAGGTAATAAATTATTTTTTAATAAGATATGTATATAATTTATTTTAATATCAATATTATTGTTAATCTCAAGGTACATGAAATATACTTTGGTATGTGATCAAAATATATTTCATGATCTCAAGGCTCATGAAATATATTTTGATTAAAAAGCTTTCTTTTAGTGATTTTTTTATTTTTTTTTTAATTATTGACTATGGCAGCCATTCTTGTGGTCCTAGTACTATGCGGTACCTTGGGGCAGAGTGTAGCAAGTTACTGTAGAGTTTAAGATTAGCGCTATTCTCGTAGTCCTACTTCGATGATGTATAGAGTAGCTTATATGATGTTAGCATGGTAAATCTACTTCACCTAGAGAGCTGCTGTAAATCATCTGTAGCAGAAAATAAGATGGAAGTCATAGATTTTTTTTTTTTGTTGTTTGAAGCTGAAAACAAAATATTTAAATGTGAGTGTTTCAAAATCATAGAATCTGTTTGATAATTTCGCCAGAATTTTTTATAGAAAGCTATCGTATCAACAAGCACTTAATGTATAGTATAATAGAAAAATTATGAGCAGATTTAAAAAAGAAACGTACAATAGGAACCATCTTGATTGTTGAAGAATAAGTGCTAAATACAATAAATTTTTATGTAAGAAGAGGTTTGCAACATTCCATTGGAAACATTTTCAATAGTTTGAGCCAGTCTTCCATTAGCCAAAGTATGAATGTGTAACTAATTCGATTATCAGTCATTTTTTGTCTTATGTCAGCTTTTCACTAGATAGACACTGACAATTAGATACGAAATTAAGTAAATCTTCTTTACATAAATTATATATTACTCTCATTTTATATTTTAAAATCAACTGTACATTACTAATATAAAATGTGAAAGAATGCTAATGTGGAATTTGACAATGCATTGCCTTTGATTTAATGTTGCCCGAGTTATAAGTAATATAATAATTTGAATATTTATAAATTTAGTAATGAAATTTTTAAGATTTCTCTGTTTGTTTATGATTTCAAAAAAAAAAAATAAAGAAAGAAATTAATTATATAAATTCTCGATATTTAACATAAAATTTACCAAATAGCAAAAAATGTAAGTGAAAGATATTTGTTGAAATCAGTTCAAAAATGAAAACAAATAATGTCGAAAAGTTTGGACGATGTTGCCTTTGGCTTTCACTTTCAATCAGTTTGATTTCTTGACTAATACTTATTGGTGGATGGAACAAATTATGGGCACGGTAATTTTATTGACATGTCACTTTTGCTACTGCCCTCAAAACGGCTGCAGCGTACAACAAGAATAGCAATTCATGGAGAAATACTACTTTGCTTTAACTATTGACGTCACTATTCTATGGTAACATTGCTTTGCATTAACTTACCACAACTGACGAGAATGGCTGCCTATATTTTAAATAAAAATGTTATGGCCATAGAAGAATAAATTTTAATTATAACCCTAAATTTTTGCAAATTATAATTATTATACAGTGATGCCTCGCAATTCTACACTAATCCGTCAACAAAGTGTTGCCGAATTGAGAAACTGTTGAATTGTGGGACATATTTCCCATATAAGACTATGTAAAATAGATTAATTCATTATCAGTCGTCCTCATCTCACTCTCCTAACGGATGAGGGGAGAGGGATACACTATATTATATCCCACTCCCCTAATGAGTGAGATGAAAGAGATACACTATATTATTTACTCTCACTCTCCTAATGGGTGAGGTGAGAGAGATACACTATATTATTTACTTTATTATATATGTATTTTACCTTTGTATAACACACTGAATTACAAAATACACTATTTTATACACAACATACAATTTATTAGCCCTTGGATGTTGGAATGAGCAGATACCCTAGCACCCATAATCTTCTCTCTCTATTGCAAAACATTGCCACAGTTGTCTATTTATTAGCCCTTGGATGTTGGAATGAAGTCTTCCAGCAGACATCCTAACCCATAATCTTCTGTCTCTGTTGCAAAACGTTGCTACAGTTGTCCTAGGATCTTCTGTGTTGCAAAACGTTACTACAGTTGTCCTAAAAACGCCATACTCCATGGATGTTGGAATGAAGTCTTCCAGCAGACACCCTAGCACCCATAATCCGTGTTGCAAAACGTTACCACAGTTGTCCTAGAAACGTCATACTCGAGTTACATTTAAATTGTTCTCCACAGTTGTCCTAGAAATGCCATACTTGAGTTTGGAATGAAGCTATTTTATATACAACACAATTTATTAGCCCTTGGATGTTGGAATGAAGTCTTCCAGCAGAGACTATTTTATACACAACACAATTTATTAGCCCTTGGATGTTAGAATGAAGTCTTCCAGCAGACGCCCTAGCACCCATAATCTTCTCTCTCTATTGCAAAACATTGCCACAGTTGTCTATTTATTAGCCCTTGGATGTTGGAATGAAGTCTTCCAGCAGACATCCTAACCCATAATCTTCTGTCTCTGTTGCAAAACGTTGCTACAGTTGTCCTAGGATCTTCTGTGTTGCAAAACGTTACTACAGTTGTCCTAAAAACGCCATACTCCATGGATTTTGGAATGAAGTCTTCCAGCAGATACCCTAGCACCCATAATCTTCTGTCTCTGTTACAAAACATTGCCACAGTTATTCTAGGAACTCCGAACTCGAGTTACATTTTAATTGTTGTACCTTTCTGCACTTTATCTATAATTTTTTTCTTTGTTTCTCTGCTCAATCAAGTGTTCTTTTCGGAATTATTCCCCTGGTCAGTTCTCTTTGAACCCATCCTACATATATTTTTTTATTCACTATTCTGTTTCACTTATTTCATTATTTATGTGTTAAGATGACTTTGTTTAATGTTGTTTCGTTTAGCGCTTGGTTTCTTTGGAACATATCACCCGCATTAAACAGGGTCTTACTGTATTATATAAGTTAAAAAATATAAATTTTTACAAAGTTATAAATACACATTACATTGTGTGGGGAGAAAAAATATAATAATAATGAGTCAGATATACTAAATTGACAGCATGTTTCTTCTAAGCAGATATCAAGTAGAAAATGAGACGAAATTTCAATTGATTAAATTTCATTTTTTCCTACTCAAGCTAAGATTGCTATTTGTATATATATCAATTTTATCAGCAGAAGTTCTTTATAAACTGAAGTGAATTTTATCTTATGCAATTATAAATAATTTTGCATTATTGAGATGTAAAAATTCTTTTTTATGCTGAATAAAGTGAAACTTACTGAATTTTTCAATTTATTTAATATAAAAAAACTTTTACATCTCAATAATGTTTTTGACTTGTTCAATCCTTCTCAGCTGACAAAAAAGAATTAAAAATTAGAATAGGAATATATAAATGTGTTTTAATTTCTTAAAAATAAAAATTATTCAAATTTTTATTTTTAAGAAATTTATTCATAAAAAAGTTATTTAGTCATCTTTTGATTGTTTAGATCAGGGGTGGGCATACTTTTGGGAGAAAGGGCCATATTGCATCAATGAAATATAACTAGGGCTGCACTTTCCCAGCGATTCTATCCTTCACCATCTGACCCATCTCTACAGGTGTGAGTGTAGCCCGTGGTTTGAAGTAATTCTGCCCTTTAGTAAATTATCTGATTAAAAAGGGGCGTAAAACAAAATAGCAAAAAAAAACTCCCAAAATTCCGCCTTCACCTAATAACTGTCTGAGGTGATAAAATTCTCTTAGAAAATTACATAGCCAAAATAGAAAGATCCTAAGGGATGCATTTGCTGACTAAGATGTTATAAAAAGAGTGACATGTTAAAATTAAGCCAATTTTTCTAGTAGATCAGCTTTCATTGGTCGTTATATGAATCATGGGTTTGAACAATGCCAGCAGTCCGAAAAAAGTGAAACACCATTTTCATAGAAGCTCGGCAGGGTCAAAATTCTTTTAAATAATGTATTAAAATTATAATTTAATCATTTTAAATTTGAAACAATAATTAAAAACATATCAATTGCACAAATATTAAATACAAACACCGTGAAATTATAAAAGGTATTGAGTTGATTGACCAACAAAATGATTTTGATTTTTAATGTATTTTTCAACGTATTTCTTATACAATGACGTTTATTTTGATTAACTGTTAATCAAATCTATTTTTATAAGAAATATGACACTGTAATAACATCTAGATTTACCAAATGAATTATTATTTATTGCTTTTCTAGAAATTACATGAAATATAGTAACTATGTTACTATATTACTATATTAACAGATTTGATATATTTTTGTATTCCTTTTATTTATCGATAAAATTTTGGTATTATAGCTATTGGATGGAGGGCCGCATTAAGTAGCTCCAAGGGCCGCATGCGGCCCGCGGGCCGCGGTTTGCCCACCCCTGGTTTAGATTATCCTAATTTTATTGTTTGATATAAATTTATAAAATCAGAGTTTGTGCTAGCCTAACATTATTGCCTGGCTAGTACCAATAGAAGTCAAACGCTTTTAATCTAGCCAACAATAATTAATGATGCTCAGTCCATTAAATATTTACTTACTCAATACTGTTAGATTGAAGAGAACAGACCAAATTTATGATGATCTAACCGAGATGAAATCATGTCATAAAACTTAGTCTGGCCTGGCACTAAATTAACTTTAAATTAATAAATTAAAAATTAATTTAAAGTATAAATTTGTTTAACTGTTAATAGATGTTGGTAATTATTTTAGTACAGACTGAAGAAAAATATAAGCATTTGGAATAGAATTTTTTATTTTGTAACAAAAATACAAATATTTTTAAATAAAAAAAAATTTATCTATTTACTATACAAGATGACATATAATAACACAACCTAACTAGGACAATATTAATCAAATAAAGTTCAAAGTTCATAAAATAGCACTTAGAGCAGTATAAAAGTATAAATTTTATTATACAAAAATGTTTTCGATACTACAAGTATCATCGTCAGTTGTACAATCGGTTAGAAGACTAAAGAACCCAACTGATTGTACAACTGACGAAAGAATCCATTCTAACTGATTGTACAACTGACGATGATACTCGTAGTATCAAAAACGTTTTTGTATAATAAAATTTATACTTTTATACTGCTCTAAGTGCTATTTTATGAACTTTGATCTTTGAAACAGAAAGTTAAGCAGTTTATTTTAGCTTTGATTACTTTAATCAAATAATTTAAACCAGCCAAATTCCCCCTAGTATTATTATGTGAGCAGAAATATACACGGTGGAAGAAAAGTCTGTAGTCTGTACCCCTCCAAATAATTTGATAACTATCATAGATTTCAAAAATCTATTAATATCAACAAATAGGAAATCATGGATGGGCTACTGAGGTTGATTTTCAAATGAACTGATTATGCAAATGAGGACAGTTGCAACTCCTATATCATAAACCATAACAAATAGGGAAAAATTTCCAATTACAAATTTGTTCAGCATTCAATTCTGAACACTTTAAAAAAAACTTCATCAAAATCAGATGAATAGTTCATTCAAAAATGAAATGAAAACATTTTTACACACAAAGAATTGGCACTTATCTCTGTCATGTAAGTAACAAACCTACACCAAAACATAACATCCCAAATCAATAAATTAAAAACACAGAGCCTAATCAACATACAAAAACTAATTAAAGATATGTTCAAAATATCTTCTACCAGCATCCAAGTACAGTTGAGCATGATGTTGGATGGAGTTCGTTACAGCTTATAGTGTATTAGTAGAAATCTCTGCACAAACAGTAATGATGTGGTTTTGAAGATCCTCTATTGTTATTATGTAAGAATGAAAGTTGTTATGGCCTTATCAATTGCTATTTGTGGGCAAACTGATCTTGGGCTTTTCAAGGAATTGATATATGATAGATCTAAGTGTTTCATTTTTGAGTGAACTATTTATCCCATTTTGATGAAGTTTTTTATTGTATTCAGAATTGAATGCTGAACAAGTTTGCAATTGGAAATTTTTCACTAACTGTTACGGTTTATGATATAGGAAAAATCTTGAAAGAATATTTAAAAGAATTATGAGAAATTAAATCTAATATTTTATCAAATAGTTTCTGCCAATAGAATCAAAGAATTGACAATTATTTTTTGAAAATAATAATGCTACCAAATGGCTTCTGGATTGACCATTACAATCTGAATTTGCAATAAAATATTGACATTTCTCTCGATTTTTTGGAAGTTGATCTGATGGATATATACTCCAAATGATTTTTTGATTTTGAAATTGCTATAAATGAGTGAATATAGAGTTTTTGCTTCTAGCATATTAGTTTAAAAATCTATGTATATTATTCAGGCTAAATAGACTTCTACAGTATTTGAATAGTCAAGATACTGATATATTAAAGTATTCATTGTTTTAGAAAGTGGTTTTGAGAATTGTTTCCAAAGAACAAATCATGCTTCCAACATAGAATTCATTACGATTGAGATCATTATTAAATATTGGTATGATGTATACTCCTACCCTCTCCTTTGGTGGTAATGGGGATTTAACATTTTTTAATTTGTTATATGTACTGTCGTATTCCTTCTACTGAAAGGTAAAATTAAATTTTTATTGTTTAAGGCTTTTTTCAGTGGTTGTATGGCAGTAGAAAATGAAACAGAGTGTAAAAATATTTTATTGTGCTGTATACTGTTTTTTAGATTATGAGATATATTAGACATGTGATTTATGGAGTTTAAAATACCATTTATGAATGAAGGAATATATCTGTGCATAATGGTGCTAAGGCTGAACTCATATGAACCACAACAGAACCACACCACGACCACAAAACAGTGGTTGCTTGTGGACGATCTGAATTATAATTATATTAATATAGAAACACATAATCTGACTCAGACGGACCCCTAACTGAAGTCGGTTTCAACAGCTGTTGCAACTTGTAGTCGATATCACTCACAAAATTGTGGTTGTCAGTGGTCGAGCACAACTTATACAGTGCGACATACGACCATTAGCCACTGACAGCACTTCCTGCCAATCAGCAGTCAGTAACAAATTGAGCATTAATATGCGCAGTCCGTTACGACTGCACATATAAGTGGTTTGCGAGTGATTGATTTCGACCACAACACAACCACATGTAACCATTGTTTTCTGGTTCTGTTGTGGATCGTGTAAGTTCAGCCTAAGGGTTTGCATTTCAATCAATTCAAAAATACTGATAAAGTCTAGTAAGTTTTTCCATGCTTCTACAAATTTAAATATATATAAATTCACTATACAAATAATTTTTATGAGAATTAACTAAACCAAGTATTGTTTTCTTGGGTCATATATGGACTTCTTACTTGGATAACATATCATTTTCATAATTATTAAATTGTTTGAATCATTAAATTTTAATTATTTAAATTTGAATTTTACTTGAATTAAACTATGTTTTAATCTGATTTTGTTTATAAATAAGAACAAGACAGAAAATACTAATGTTTAATCTCAGTATTTATTTATTAATTATTAAATTATATTATGCTTATAACCTTAACATTAGATTCTATTTTTCATTTTGGATCTTTATGTGAAAATGTTTTGAAATATTTGTAACACATAGGAGCTATGTAAGGCAATAACTGCATCATATCTTTATATTTTTTATATGGAATGGATATAGCATTTTTAATATAAAAATGCTAAATAATGGACATATTGAATCAGAAGTTCCACTGATGAATAAAATATGAAATATGCATA
This sequence comes from Olivierus martensii, assembly GCA_000484575.1. Lineage (NCBI taxonomy): Eukaryota > Metazoa > Arthropoda > Arachnida > Scorpiones > Buthidae > Olivierus > Olivierus martensii. The sequence goes on from AYEL01069673.1 coordinate 47,717, forward strand.
TGGTGCTGATTGCAGATAATTTTGTTTTTATAGTGTGATAGTTCGATTAGAACTGAGAATGAGAATTAACAATTTAAATTTTAATAGATTTGTAACAATGAGTAGGGCTTGTATTGTGGTATGTCGCACTGTATGAGTTGCGCTCAACCACTGACGACCACAATTTTGTGGGTGATATTGACCACAAGTTGCGACAGCTGTTGAAACTGACTTCAGTTAGTGGTCCGTCTGAGTTAGATTATGTGTTTCTATATTAATATAATTATAATTCAGATCATCCACAAGCAACCACTATTTTGTGGTCATAGTGTGGTTCTGTTGTGGTTCATGTGAGTTCAGCCTTAGCACCATTATGCACAGATATATTCCTTCATTCATATATGATATTTTAAACTCCATAAATCACATGTCTAATATATCTCATAATCTACAAAATAGTATACAGCACAATAAAACATTTTTACACACTGTTTCATTTTCTACTCCATACAATTACTGAAAAAATCCTTAAACGATAAAAATTTAATTTTACCTTTCAGTAGAAGAAATACTACATATAACAAATTAAAAAATGTTAAACCCCAATTACCACCAAAGGAGAGAGTAGGAGTATACATCATACCAATATTTAATAATGATCTCAATCGTAATGAATTCTATGTTGGAAGAATGATCTGTTTTTTGGAAACTAGGCTTGCTGAACACAAATATGATATAAAAATGGCAAAGCTAAACACAGCTCTAACAAGAGCAGTTTATGAGAACAACATAGACTTTTATTGGCATAATGCAAGAATAATATGATCCTGCAACAATATATCACAAATTAGATATGTTGAAGCTATGGCTATAAAACAATACTGAACAAAGTGTCATGTGATTAATGACAACTCCCCTGAAACTATCTCAGCCCTGTGGGATACTTTATAATTAATTAGTATCTATTCTGTACTAATAATAAGCACAAACACTGTTCCAGTATATTTTTTATACTTTTAATAATAATTAAATGATAATTTGTATTTTATTTATTTTAATTTAAACTGTGTTACAATGTTCTATTTTAATTGTTTTTGTATTCAAATAATTCGATTTGTTACAAATTTGTACTTACTGATGATGGCTTTGATAAGCTGAAAGATCATTAACAAGTATTAAAATATAAATTGTTTCGCTTGAACAAGTGCTGAAGACTAGTTAATTAATTATACTGATAAGAAGTGGAAGTATATAAAATATATATTGTTGAATTTCTCTCATCTATTCTCCTTATGTTGTGATTAGTTTCCTAAGTACTTGTACTCTTCTACCTTTCATTTGTCTGACCTAGCTTCACAGGTTGTGACTTTATTTCTATGTTGTACATTACTTTTTTCTTCTCATAGTTCATTTGCAGTCCTATTTTCTTGCTTTCTATCTTGAGATCACTTAGCATTTCCTGTAGTTCATTCAATTTTGGACAAACAGCACTATGTCAACTGCAAATCTAATGTCACAAAATTATTGTGTAGTAAACAGATTATTAATTCACATATTTATTTTCTTTATTCACAATCCCTAAAATTGTATACAAGACCATGAAACATGATGGATTTACAAGGTTATACAATTGGTCAAGTATGTCAATCGATGAGGTCAACAAGATTGTGTGTGTCATCCAAAAACTGATTGGGAAGTTAATGAGTGACTGAGAGTTAAGAGTTCTCTATTTGAGGTTGAAAGTGAGGGACAATTTCTACTCTGAATGTTGCTGTTACACTAAGATGACTGAGATGTTCTCCATTGATGGTTATTTCTTTGTGTTCCCATATATTTATTTGTTGGAATAGTTTATTCTAGGCAGGCTATGAACACATTCTGAGAAACTCCTTATTGAATTTTTTTTCCTATTATCTGTTGTCATATTATGGCTGTTGCTTGCTTATAAATGATATACAGTAGTTCTTTGTATTGAAGATCTATTCCCTGGTTTCTTAATACCATTAGTGTGGGATTGAAGAAGTTGATTTTAGATGTGATTTGACTGCTGAATGGAGACAATTAAATCAGGATTTCTGATACCAAGTGTGATAATTTATTACTCAAACATCAAATGCATATTTTTAGAATTAATGACTGAAAATTTTAATAAAGGCTTGTGAAGTAAATAGCAATAAGTTTACAGCAATGTTGGAAATATGAGGGAGTAAAGAAAACTAATAATATATAAAAGATCGGAAGAGCGGATAATATATAAAAGTAAAATATTTATTAAATAAGTGATTAACATATATGATACAAGTTATTCAATTATCACACATATAATTTAAAGAATGAAAATACAAATAACACTAATATTAACATGTGTAAATGAATTGAAAAAAAACAATGAAACAACTAAACAGAAACTTCCTATCCTTAAATAGAGATTTTGTGTGAGAGTTCAAACAATGCCTGTAAGAAAGCATAGTGAGCACTTAATCTTTTATCATCATCTTATTTTCCTTAATTTTCTTTTCATGCAATAATTTTAAAGACTTAATAAAATAGTTGCAATGATAAATAGGAAAGAACATATCCAAATAGAACCATATACACATATGAGCTGCTGAGACAGACTAATCTCCAATTTTTCAGAAGTATCCATACATTCCTGCCCTTCAATATTTCCACTAATCGCATAAAGTTGAAGAAGAGGTCTGAATTGGTTTATTTTCTCAATTAGATGTTTTCTTTTACTTAGGATTAGTGGCAGGAACTATCATTTCTAATGTTTATGGTTCTGTTTATTAAGAAACTTAGTCAACTTTGGCCTCCTCTCCTGTCAGTTATGAAAAACTTATTTTCTCTTCAAGGCATTGTTTATGGAGGTGTTTAGCAATTTAAAATGATTGAATTTTATACTCAAGTCAAAAAATCATTCAAAAATTAAATCCAAAAATCTATTTGTTTCATTAGTTTTTTTATTGCATTTAAGTACAGGTTGGCCTCGATTAGTGCGAGTTCAAATAATGTGCTATTCGATTAGTGTGACTTATGAAAATGATACCGTTTTTCAGTCAGTACAAGCAAATATTCGATTAATGCAAGTTGTAAACATAGACCAGTCTTACTAACAAAGGTCTGTCCCCTTTTATCATGTCAATTAACAAATTAATGTTAATTTTCGGTTAGTAAAACCAAACAAGGAGCAGTCCGAGAAAAGTTACTTGGCTTTGAAGGGGTGAAACATCAGAAAGATGGGCTTTTTGTGTCACACGATTTTGAAGGGGTGAAACATCAGAAAGATGGGCTTTTTGCGGTAACGTTATTTAACTTACTATTATTCAGCTTTGTTATCGTATACATATAGTATAGTACAGATTTTTCTTTTAAAAAGTATCGAAATGGATAAAAGGAAGAACACTTTTCATTATAAAACAGGAAATGGAAAAAAGAAGAGGTTAGTGATTACGTTAGAGCAAAAAATGGATGTGATGAGTGACATAAAAGCGACACTCAACTTCTGCTTTCGATTTGCTCTTTTGGTTTCAATTTGGTGGTTAATTTGATGATGGTATGAGACACAATTCCTGCTAAGTTATTAATTTAGATGATGAACAACGATGTATAATATGAAAATAAATATTTCTTAAACGGTTAGTATTGTGGTTATACATCGTGAGATTGGCTAATGGCTAGAATCTCACAAAGCAAGAACCAATTACCATATTTGACATATAGTTAATACTTCGAATAGTGCGAGAAATTTGTGGGACCCATTATTTGCACTAATCGAGGCTTACATGTATTAAGCATATGCAGTAAAACTTGTCTAAGCTGGACACTGTACAAGCTGGAAACCTGCTCAACATGAAAAATATTTTTATTCCTAAACAACTTCCATAAAAATATCAAAGAAAATATCTGTATAATGCAGAAACTGTCTAATATCGAAATGGAAAGCATTTTAAAATTTCACTGAATAAAGAAAAACCTGTATAAGATGGAAAATGAGAATTTTTTCCATTTTTTAAAGGAAAAAGTGGTTTTGAATTTGAAACCATTGGTCAACCTGAACCAAGGAATGTAAGAATTTTCTGAAGTATCGCATCATTGATGGAATTTAGACATTTATAGGACAGTTTGAAGATATTAGTATGCAGATAAATGCTGAAGAATATGTCAACATATGATAAAAACTTTTTAATAGAGGCAGGTTATCAAACTACAGTGGTACCTTAGTTAACGACAGTGATCCATTCCAGGATTACCATCGTTAACCAAAACTGTCATTATCCAATGCGCGATTACCCATAGGATTTAATTGAATATTGATTAATTCATTCCGACTCATTCCCACAAACATAGTAAGTATTACAAATTCAGATAAAACTCATTTAAAATATCCTAAAAATATGGAAAAATATTTATTTTACATGTTTGCTACAAAAAAAAAATTAATATTAATGAAATGAATTGTTCCCGAAAACAGTTTTTAATTATCAATCTTCACCAAAAGGACAATTGGCACTTCAGAGTTTTTTTGATAAACGAACCCGTAAATACTGATTAGCAGCTTATAAATTCAACGATTATTATACAGATAAGATTTGTTTTGCCTTTTGATGGCCAACGAACAGTGACACGCATTTGCCAATTTATTGTCTATATCAGGGCTGTCCAATTATAATGAACCTGAGGGCCGTAGCTGTGTTTGCATGTACGATGGTCTATAGCTAGCAAGCAAGGTGTGAATATCATGGCCTAGTGTTGAAGGCAAAGTCAGAGGAGATCACTAAAAAGCTAATAATTAGGTACCAATTTTAATAAAGTATTAAAATAGGTACCTAATTATTACTTTTTTATCTACTTATTATATATTTTATTTTAGAATTTATTATCAGTTCGTTAAATTGGGGCAGTTGCTTAATTGGGCCAAAATAGATTAGTCCCAACATGTCCCAATTAAGTGGAATCAACTGTATTTGCTATAATTTAGAAATGACTACTTAGTTAACTTTGTTACTGAGATTTTAAGAAATTCTATCTTCCTAACACTGATTTTCTTTATTTTATTCCCATAGAAATAGTATTTCCTTAACTGTTTATTAACCTATCTTGGATTAGCCTAACCTATCTTGCCAAAAACCTATCTTGGAATATAGTCATTAAATAGTTAATATATTCATATATTGTAATAAAGTAAATAATACAATGATAGAGCAGTTATATTTAACTACTTGCCATAAATGTAATTATAATAATCTGGAGGCCAAGATGTAAATGCATGGTTACTACATACAGGAATCATATTAGGTCACTTAATGTCTTAAGTCAATTGAAAATTCTTCTTTTATTATTCAATATGTATTAAAAATTTTGATGTATGGTACCCTTTTTTCCTTCCTTCTATATTTTTTATATTTTATATATTTCTCATTTTTAGCATTACATCTTCACATAAACTGCTGCTTACCATAGAGACTGTTGCTAAGCAACTTATTTTTAATTTATTTTTAATTTTAATTTAAATTGTTCACTTTGCTATAATTCCATGCGTGAACCGTTGTAGTGTTCGAATTGATGCTTTTCTTTAGAACGAACTGCAGCCTGAAGATGGTAGCGATACCGAAAACGTTAGCGAAGTAAAGGATGTTATTTAATGGAAATAGTGTTTTATTCAACCCGCAGTAAGTGCTAGAAGTTACTTATTCTCTTTAGACTCTTGTTATTCGCGGTAGTTGCATTCTATAAATTATTTGTGAATACTGAACCACTGTGTCTATGGGAAATATGGAGTTAGGTTCCTGGAACCTTTCTTCCCAACATTTTCATCCTTCTTTGTGTGCGTTTTTCTGTTTAAAGACACTTTATTTAATTTGTATACAGTATTTGCAGATAAGTTCAGTATAGGCAATGTACAGTACTATATACAGTATTATAATTACAGTAATCTTTATCAAATAAATCCAAATATACTAGCCAAAATCTAGCCCTTGAATTACAACGGAATAATACTTACAGGTGTCAAATAATATATAACACAAACAAACAATAAAATCAGACTTTGTTCGCAGAATTTAAAATATTGAATAATAATCGTCTCGAAATCATCTTAAACAAACTAAAAACTAGTGAATTATTTTTTTTTTTGTTAACAGATGACGCCACTTTCCATTCAGTGAGAATACTAAGTGACGAAATCATCTTTAAGAAACTAAAAACTAGTGAACTGTTGCACATCTGTTTAAATAATTTGTTTTCATTACTATATATTAATTATCATTTACTTAAATATATTTTTATATGGTTATAATTTTATTAATTTTAATAATGATGATGTCTGATTTGAAATGATTGTGATAAAAAAAAATAACGATTAACAACTGAGCTAACGAATCAAGTGATGCGATGACGAGCAGTTATAAAGCTCTATTTTGTTGGAAGTTCACATAATCAGGAGTCATTAACCAAAACCTGCATTGTTAACCAAGACATTTTTTTCTTACAAGCACTCGTTGTTAACCAAATATGTCGTTATCCGAGGCCGTCGTTAACCAAGGTACCACTGTATAAGTAATTTGATCCAGTCAAGAAGAGAAGTAAATTCTATAAATGAACAAGACGGCAGTGAAAAAGGATTGGGAAGAGACTATCCAGAAAGAGAAAAAATAAGAAATTTTGCTTATACTACGAATAAATTGGCTGTGTTAGAAGAATTTTCTGAACATTTCAGTTGCATACAAATTACTGAAAAAAACTTTTGCAAATGCATACAATGACGGAAAGAGAAGCAGGTTTAAATAAACATGCAAAACAAAAAACTCTTAACAAAATGTGGAAAAGAAACTTTTGTAATTTTTGTACTTAATATGAATACTATATATAAGAACTGAATTACTGAATACTGAAAAACTAAAGAGTAAAATTTTAAAATAAAACTTGTAGTTCAGTCCTATTTGTTGCATGTTTTTCTAATACAGCATTATATGTCCAGTTTATTTGCTTTTCAAAAATACCCTATGCATTTTATTATGTAGGCTAATATAGTAATTTGGTGATATATTTTATATATCACCAAAATATGTACTATTGCAATGTATTGTAAACGTATTAACAATGTATTGTAAACGTATTAAATGTCGCTTTTTTATTCCAAAATGAAACCTGTATAAGCTGGAAAAAGTTTCTGGTCCATTGGGATTCCAGCTTAGACAAGTTTTATTGTATATACTTTTTAGGAGCACAATTCAATTAATTCATATTATGATGTAAACCTAAGTTAATGAACTCTATTATTACATAAATGGCTCCTCAGTAATTCATATACAATGGATTCCGCTTAATTGGGACATGTCGGGACTAAGCCATTTTGTCCCAATTAAGCGGCTGCTTTAGAATTTTTTTATTAAAATTTATAATATGTTTCATGCTTTTTCAACAGTGCTAGTTTTACTTAAAATCTTCTTTTTTTTTAATTTTTTGTATTATTGTTTTATGCTATTATTATAACTATATTCTAAATATTAAATTTTTTGATCAGTGGGAACTTACCTGGTAGTCAGCAACAAACCACTATACCACCATTTGGAGTAACTGCAACAACTACTGTTACTAATAACACTACAACTTCAGCAAATGTTAATACTACTACTGCTTCTTCAAATTCAGATACACGTCCGCTAGGCACACCTTCTTTAGATTCTTTAGGACAAGATTCTTTAAGTCAGTTTATGGCACGTATGGTAACAGCAATGGCACGAGGAGGAAATAATGTAAGCTATTAGTAATATTTTCCATTACAAAGCAAAGCTTTCTTTGTCAAAGCTAAATAATAAAGAAAATGAAATTATTATTGTTTTACTGATCCTATTATTGATAACTTTTATTTTAGACACAATTGCCACCCGAGGAAAGATATCGAAGTCAACTTGAGCAATTAACTGCAATGGGTTTTATGAATAGAGAAGCCAATTTACAAGGTTTGTAGTATTATAATGTTAAATAAAGACTTAATTTTAAATATTTAATGTATTAAAAACTTAGTATTTGTAATTTTGTTTAATCATTACATGGATAGAATCATAGGAACCAAAAAAAATTTATTATTTTGCATTAATTTATTTTTAAATGTTTATTTTTTTATTATTATTCATAAAATTTGTTTACTTTTTTAATAAAGTATACAATTTGTTTAAATTTGTTTAATAAAGAATAAAGTATACAAAATAGATTGGTTCAGTAATATAATTTGTAATTTAATATAAAAATGTTTACAATTTCTATCTGTAATGAATCACTATATTTATTAATAATTAAAGCATGGAAGTTTTATTAACATGTAAATATTATTTTTATAAGTCTCTAAGAGAAAATAAATAACCTTCTTGAAACATGGTCCAATTCAAAAAAGAAAAAATTTTGTATGTTTCATTATAAAAAATATCTATTTGTCAAGAGTACTAAATTGTTGCCAAGTATTTATATATTTTTTCACCATTTTTATTGTTGTTTCAGAACCAAAATGAAAACAGCAAAAATAAAGACTGCAATAATAATTCTTATGAAAACAGTAATTTTTGTTTTAATTATATTATTAAAATTTGTTGAATTAACAATAATACAGTGTGTCCTATTTGAAATGGATAGATTTAAATTTATGATCAAACCCAAAATATGCATAGGAATTAGCTTTTATTACTGCCATCACAAAATACAATTCAGAGTTTTTAATGCAGCAAACTTCCATATTAGCACCACTTGTGACATGGACAATATTTAAGCAGTACTCAATTTCCCATTAAATGTTAACCAATATATCTGCAGTTATACTTGAGACAGTATCAATAATGTGCCTCTGTAGGGTTGTGATGTTGGTAACCTTCATTGCATAGACCAATGATTCCCAAATCATGTTCCACAAAAAATTATGAAAATTAATATATAAGCCTCATATGATTTTAAATGCAGCCAAATCAAAGTACAGGAACAGACTCAATGCTATACCAGATATGAGAATTCAGCTTTCTAATATTATGTCTGATTTAAAAAGAATTTGTAATTCAAAGACCCAAAAACATCAAAGTCACCACTAAGAATGTAATTATTTTACTATATATATATATATGCTAGTTTATTTTATTGTTATCATGTATTTTATTTTATTTTACATAATTACAATTTGATAATAAATAAATTAGGCAAGTATAAGAGTTCAGAAAACAAACATTTATTATTAATATCTACCTAATTATAAAATAATCAAGGTGCTCTGTAAAAATTTCAGGATTTGTGAAGTGTTCCATCATAGAAAAAGTTTGAGAAATACTGGCATAGACTATTTCTTTCACATATCCCCTATAAGAAAAAGTCTTAAGATGTGATGTCTGGGAAATGACTTCTAATGAAATACACTGCTTGATAAATGCTAAGGAATAACTTTTTTCCAATTGAAAACCAATGACTTGCAGAATCTCCCAAAAAGTCAGCAGGGTGTATTTTCAAGCATTTATATAACTCTTCCCAGGTAACTAATCACAATATTATACATACTTCATCACAAGAGATCACATCTTTAAAAACCTGTGTTAGCATAGCTACAACTTCTTGCATCACTATTATGTTAATTTAGGCATTGCATACAAATACAGACTATACTCATTGTGCATGTATAGAAATGCCTCGGAGACAGCATTTATCAGATTATGATCGTGGACAAGCTATGGGATGACTTAATGCTAGATATTCACTGAGGTTGCTGCAGCTTTTAATATGGCAAAAGTGTCATTTCTCACCTCTGGAAAAGCTGCAAAATGCAGAGTAACTGCTATTGTGCATATATACAGAGTTGGTCATGGAAAAAGTACTATTCAACAAGAGGATGATACCTACCTCTGGGCAAGAAGGAACAGTATAGTGACACCCACCCAGTTAGCTGCAGACTTTCCACATACCACAGATATCCTTGTGGCTGCCAGAACAGTCAGAAAGCAATTGAACAGCATTGGGTTATATGCCAGGAGATCTGCCAGATGTGTTTCATTGTCTGTCAGCCATCGAAGAAAAAGAATAGTAGTCAGAAACTATGGAGATGCTGACCAACTATCTGAAGTGATGTTCTCAGATGAATCCAGATTCAATCTGAGCAGTGATTCTGAACATTAGCTATTGTGGTATGAACATGGAACACATTTTACAGAACTGAACAAAATAGAACACGATTGTTATTGGGTCCTGATGTCATGGTTTGGGAGGCATTATGATTGATTCCAGAACATCACTGTGTGTTTCATCATGAACATAGTGACAAAGGATAGGTACTGCCATGCAGTATCGGAGGACTATGTTCAACTATTGAGAGGTGCCATAGGACCAGATTTTGTGTTTATGGATGGCAATGCTCAGCCACACAGGAAATAATAGGTGGCAGAGGTTTTGGAATCTGTGGATATTCACCATATGGATTGGCCATCATACTCCCTAGACTTCAACTCAATGGAATGTCTGGAATGTTCTTGAGAGGCATGTCGTGCAGAGAAAGCCCTGCCATAATCACTACAGGAGCTGCAGACAGCTTTAGTGAATGAATGGGAAAGAATCCTTACTGAGGTTCTTATAGTTTAATTCTGAGCATGCTCCATAGATGCAGATGTTGCATTGCTATATGGGGAGGCCATACTCCATACTGAAACATTTGTTTTTAATCCAATCAGGAGCTGTATATGCCTCCTCATATCCTATCCACATATTTAAGAACAGTGATTTTTCAAAATGTTTTCCTGGAATTTTAATGGTAGTTTATAATCATTTCTTTTCTGTTACAATAAAAGATACACTTTGACCAAACAAGAAGGTTCTTGACTGCTGATTCAATGCTCATACTTGAGTATATTCAAAATGGTATTTGTCCTTAGCAATTATCAAGCAGTATAACTTAGAATTAAACTATAAGTAATAATCATTTTAAAACCAATATTACACTGCCTATCATATGCTAAATAATGGGAATCATTTAACAAATATTCTATGGCAGCAATTTTCAACTTGGATGCCACTGGAGTTGGGGAAGGCCCAAAAAAATTGAATAATAAAAAATTCATCTGGTTAAAAAATATACAGTAACACTAAAATTTATATCTGATAATGATGAAAATAATAACAAGTTTAAAAATTGTTATAATAAAATTAAAAATCAATGATCAATATTATTTTTAAAAATAAAATGATGATTAGAATTTTAGATATTGAATTTTCAGATAAATCTTAATATTTAATTTTTAATGATAAAAATCTCACCTTTAAAAAACTGATGGTATGCCTTAATAATTTTGCTACATTGTTCAGTGAGCTTTAAATTGAAAAAGGTTGAAAATTGCTGTTCTTTGGGAAGATGATAACTATTTTTTAGCTTTAATGGTTTGTTGTTTTTTTTTTGTTTTCACTGAAATTTGACCACAGTACAAAAATTCATTAATATTGCACCAGGAAAAGCTTTTATTTTGTGTAAAGCAATTTCCATTCTGATATATATATCTTAAATTAACAAAATAAAATTGTTTTGAGTTTCATAAAAATTATACTATTTAAATTCATATTAACATTTCTTAATATCATAATGTGTGAAAATTAATGATTAAAATGACTATTTTAATTAGTAATGATTAAAATAGTCATTTTAAACAAATCAAATCATTTTTCAGAAATTTAATTTTAAAATATCAATTTTTATATAGAAGGATCATACCAAAAGTTGTGAATACATAAAATTTTTGATACAAATAATTACACTACAAGGAAAACATCTTAAGTCAGTGTAATTGATATATTTTTCTTTTTCTACAAAATGCATTCCAAATCAATGTATTTTAACCATGGAATGGATATCTTTACCACAAGAGAAATTTGAATATTTCATAGTGGTAAAAATTTGTTTTAACTTTCTAGTGACAGCAATGTTCTTGCATTTGATCCTTTATTTAAAAACCAAAACGATTATAAACCAAACATATCCAAACTAAACAGAATGATGAAGAATCTCTAGTCATTTTTCTGGATTTTCTCCATGAATGAACATTTCTGATCTTGTGATGATAATTGAGAATCCAGTGTGAGAAATTTTTGCTATTTCAAGTTTCCTACCATTTCTTGAACTACATAATTTTCAAACTTTGCTGTAAGTTCTCTCACTATTACACTCATATTTTTCTCTGATGAGCACATTGATTCTTTTTTGTTTTCAGTAATAGTTAGTTATGAATGAATAATACAAGACTAATCTATATGAACTTCCTTAATTTTCTTACAGTAATTTAATTGTAACTAAGAAAGAGAATGATAGTGATAATTTATAGATTTTAGCTTGTTATCTTAATAGATATGTTTAAACATACAACATTGATATTGATTCTTCTAAGATATTACTTTGTTAATCTAATTTTAACTTTGAATTATTCATCTTCAATTTTATACGAAATACAATTATAAATAATTTTTTATAACTCTAATAAATAAATCAAATTCATGTGAAGCATTTGTTTAGAAGAAATAAATAATTATAATGAAAATTTTGCTGTTATATGATTTTTAATATATTAAACAAATTGTAAATAAATTTCAGAAAGTTAGTCAAAATAAAATTGTAATAAAATTAATATTAAAAATTTTTAATTGTTTATTTTTATTCAATCTTATTGATCATTAAAGCTTTTTGGTTTTTTTTGTTATTAGGTTTTTATGATTTTATTTAATAATAATAATAATAATATAATTTTGATATCATCATATTCATTTTTATTTTATGTATAAGTATAAATCAATATGTAAACCCTAAAGTACACTCAAAAAAAATTCAAAAATTACATTATAATATTGCATAATTACACTGTTGTATTATGCATCAAATTATAATAATGATTTAAAAAAATGTTGTTATTATTCTGTATATATTTTTATAAGTGACAAAAAGTTATTGAATTCTATATGTGAAAATAAATCCCTCACATATAATGCATAATGATTATTGCTCTCTTATAAATTATTGGTTGTTATAAATATGCAAAAAGTAAGCCTAATACATATGGTTAGAATAGGGGTTCTCCAAAAGTATGGTCTGCAGACCTTATCCAGTCTGCTGATATTTGTTTTTATGAAAGACGTTTTATGTATTGAGATCCGCCACGAACTATAGAGGGTGCTACGTGCAGGCGCACCCTCTATAGTTCGTAGTATATGGCCGTGGAAACGGTGAACAACACAACACAGAAAGCTTGTCAGCAGGATTGTTATATCTAGCGTTCAATAATCTCGTACGAAATTCTGAAAATTCTCATATTTTTGTGTATTTTTAAAACCATTCTCATACTTACCATTAATTAAAACATACTGAAAAGGTTGGTTAGAGAAGGAAATGTGGTAAACGTGATAAACTTTTTCTTGAATTTAGAAACCTTCGTGTACCGAATAATAAATATTTTATTTATTTTTTTTTTTCTATGTTAATTTTTCATTCATTAACTTGAATATTATTCGGAATCGGATAATAAATCAATTCCTTCAATTCATTAAAAATTAATATCAGAATTTAGATCTTTCCACAATAACATACGATTTAAACTAAATTCTTTTAAGAAAATTATATTGTGTATTAAATTATATATTTATTTAATTACACTCTGTCATTCAAAAATAATAAAGGTGATCACATTATACAAAACACATGAAAAATATAGTGAAAAAAATATTAAAATATACATAAATATGAAAAAAAGTAATAATAGTAGAAAGGTTAAAATTTATGGTTAAAATTTTTGACAGCATAGATCTGGAATGATCTGGCACATTTAGTTGTCCTGAATCTATTTAAATGAATAAAGTTTATAATTCTAATATAAAATTGTGGGACATTATAAAAAATATTATCTAGAAGAAGATGGTCATTTATATATTTAGTATGATGAAGCAGATCATTTTTGTCAATCCAGTAAATGAACTCTGATATATTCAATAAGTTTGAGTGATTGGAACTATCAAGTGACACATTGAACTATTCAGCAGAAGAGATTAAAATAATATGATTGCCTGATATTATGCTGATTGTATTTTATCTAAATATAATTGAGCTGTTGATGCATAAAGGAATATTCCATACATAACATTAGAAACTATTATTGCCAAAAAACCAAGAACAGAGGACATGGGGGTTGTTGATTCCTTGTAAATACAGTAATACCCAAAGTTATGTGATAGGTGGCTCCAACAAAAATCGTGTAAGTCAAATTCACATAAGTTGGGGTACAATTTTGCATATAAATACATATAAATTTTGTTTAATTGGGACCAAGGACTAAAAAGCACTAGTTTAGAAGAAAAATATTTAATAAAATTGTAGTTCTTTATACATATTAATACAAAATAAGAAAAATATTTAATAAAATTGCAGTTCTTTATACATATTAATGTATTAATTCAATTTGAAAATACAATTTTGTTTAATTGGGACCAAGGACTAACAAAAACACTAGAAGAAAAATATTTAATAAAATTGCAGTTCTTTATACATATTAATGTATTAATTCAATTTGAAAATACAATTCAATACAGAAAGAACGTATCCAAGAGTTGCTTCAGAACCTTGAGACAGTTCACCGTGTCTGAGAATCACTCCAGAACCCTAAGACAATTCACCGTGCCCAAGAGTCGCAAAAAGACTGAACAAGACAAAAGCAGCACTTGGACAGTATTAACAGTTCTCTTCAATAATTTTCAAGAAAGAAATCCAAGCAACCCATCTTGTGTTCCTCACCATATTGGGAATCGCTGATCGAAGAGAAATCACATTCAATGGTTCCATCTTGTTCATTGGAAGAACTGAATTTAATTTTTTTTTGTTGCATCAGGCATTTATCCTCTCTGAACTGATTGTCAGATTACTTTACCATAAACAAAATCTAATCACTCTATTAAAGGAAGCTATTGGTTACCTAAACTGCAGTCTGTGTCGCTGTAGTCGAAAGCCTCATTACCTATCCTTACCCACATCATGCCACATACCGCGTTTAGGCCTACAGCCTGTTCAATACTGTCCTCAAGTTCTACACACTGAAGATAGCAGACAGCAGTGTTGCTAAACGAAATAAATCAAGAACCGTGTAACTCCAAATTTGGTATTACTGTACTGTTAGGTGAAAGCAGATTTTTGATGATTTTTATTATTTATCATTTCAGCATAAAATTTAAGACAGATAATGATCAAAGATTATTCCTAAATGGATGTGGTTCTCAGTAGGAGAAACAGACATCAATATATGGAATAAAAAGACTTTCAGTGATTAAAAATCAAGAACCGTGTAACTCCAAATTTGCATAAGTAATTACTGTACTGTTAGGTGAAAGCAGATTTTTGATGATTTTTATTAATTATCATTTCAGCATGAAATTTAAGACAGATAATGATCAAAGATTATTCCTAAATGGGTGTGGTTCTCAGTAGGAGAAACAGACATCAATATATGGAATAAAAAGACTTTCAGTGATTGTTTTGCTTAATTTAAAAACTACATAAGCCATTTGTTGAAGGTTAAGTTGTTTATGACATATGTAATCGATATGCTTCATTATATAATCTGTGTGCCATCGATTTATAGATGAATTAATAAATATAAGACACGTAAGAAAATTAATTTGATAAAAATAAATTTTGCACTTTTTATTGTTATTTTTTCTATAATTTACTAATCCAAAATAAATGAATTAATAAATATAAGACACGTAAGAAAATTAATTCGATAAAAATAAATTTTGCACTTTTTATTGTTATTTTTTCTATAATTTACTAATCCAAAATAATGTAGATCGTTATCAGAAACCCATTCGAAACAAGCTTCGCTGAACTTATCCTTGAACTTCAATTGGGGAAAAACTGTGCTACTGTAACTATAATATGGAAGTAAACTTGTTATAATGATATTGCACTTGTTAAATAATTAACAAATTAATTAAAGATGTAAGTATTTTTCAATACAGTATTAAATATTTACAAAATACCATACACCAAAAAATACTTCATCGTTATATAGGTGATTTAAAGCGAAATAAAAAAAATACGCAGTTTAATCAGTTATAATGTTGAGAAAAAAAACGGTTAAGTTGTTTTGGAATAGCCATAAGTCAAATAAATAAATCTCTTCAACAATTGCATTCTTATCCACATTAATTAGCTTTAAGTCATCTGCATATTTAATAATATTAACTTTAGATAAAATATAGGAATAATGTATAGGGTAAATAATAAAGGACTTAACTACAGATCCTTGGACAACTCCAACAAGTGGCTTATATTTTTCTGAACAGTGTTCCTCCATTACTATAATGAATTTTTCTATTAGTGAGATAACTTATAATTCAGAATATGAAAATGTATTCAATATGACATTCATTCATTAATCTGTTATAGAAAATAAAAATGTCAATACTGTCAAATACTGCAGTAATATATAAAAAAAAAAAATAGCATGAGAAGCAGATTTGGATTCCATATTATGGTAAATAATTATTATAAATTCAATTAGATTAGTAGTACTTTAAAGTTAGATGCAAAAATGCTGAGACTGGAAAATTGAGCTTTTAATATTAAAATTTATGTATTTAAACAATAGCCTCAGAAATATGAAGCATATAATTTTTAATAGAAATTGGATTTAGGATTTAAAGGATTTAACAATTTTTTAATACAGATATTATTTTTGTTTTCAGAGGCAGCTAACCATTTGTGTTTGTTCTTTGAAACAGGAAGGCTATATGGGAAGCTATACAAGGGAAGATATTTTGGTAGAACAAATATGGAGTGCTGTCAAGGCGTTTGGAGATGAGATTTAAATGCTTGAAGAACATTGTCTTCATTAGAGCAAATTTTTACAGTTTAAAGGTCTGAGAAAAATTTATAGAATCTTTGTTTGCTAATTTATCTGAGAAGAGATCATATAAATTAAGAGATATAAATTTTAATATTTATATTTTAAATATGATTAAGAAAAAACTTTCCTCTCCTATCTGTTACTATACTAATATGATATTAATGCAATTAATGCTATTATGGTAATAAGACTTAAATAAAAAACAACAAAGAAAAACTTATTTCGACGATATTTTAATATTAATTGATTTACAGTTAAAGATAATAATAATAACGAAAACATAGGTAAATATATAAACAAGATGAAAAAACAAAATACGAAACTCGCAATGCGAATTGAATATCGTGAGGAGTTACTTTTCATTCAGGTTGGGTCTTCGTCTGTTGATTTTGTTTCGTCTGTAGCCAACAATAGTTCGGTTTTTAGTTTATCTTCTAATTTAAAATGCAGAATGAAGTTAAAGATAATAATAATAACAAAAACATAGGTAAATATATAAACAAGATGAAAAA
The DNA here is from genome assembly GCA_000484575.1 of Olivierus martensii. Classification (NCBI taxonomy): domain Eukaryota; kingdom Metazoa; phylum Arthropoda; class Arachnida; order Scorpiones; family Buthidae; genus Olivierus; species Olivierus martensii. The sequence continues at coordinate 65,100 of AYEL01069673.1, forward strand.
ACAAAATACGAAACTCGCAATGCGAATTGAATATCGTGAGGAGTTACTTTTCATTCAGGTTGGGTCTTCGTCTGTTGATTTTGTGTCGTCTGTAGCCAACAATAGTTCGGTTTTTAGTTTATCTCCTAATTTAAAATGCAGAATGAACTAATGCATATCAAAAGAATAGTCAAACTTTTTCAAAATCATATTCTGATTGATTGCCTTAGATGTATTGCATACAAATTCGAGTTTTAAACAATAATAATGTGCATTTATTATATTAAACAAAAATAAATTAGAATCATTACTTGTTGACTATATTTGCAATTTTGTAGCCTTTTCATTATCTACAGGGGGCGAAATGTGCTGGAGGCGAATTGTTGGAGGTGAAATGCAGGGAGCAACTTTTCCATAAATCAATTAGTGCATGTACTTTTTTATATTATATAAAATACATCTGAGAGAAGACCACATTCTCTTGCTATGTTTACTAATGTTGCTGTTTAAATATTTTAAATTAAAAACTATTGTATAAAATGTATCTGATGTCTTTTATGTATTCATTTATGTCACCAGCTATTATTTAGCTTTAACAATTTTGCTTATTCAATGTTTCTCATAAATATGAGATAAAGAATAATAAACTGAAATTTTAATACAAAATATACTGCTTTACAAGTAAGGTCCATTTGTTTATATTAATAACAATGATCAGGTGTGAAAACATGGGGAAACAACCCATCTGATTATTTTGCAGCAAAGCTTCTACTTTGAAGTTTTTTCTTTCAACAAGCATCACAGTTATCCTTTATTGGTTTATTTAATAACTAAAATAAACTAATATTTTAAGACCGTGGTTTCCAAATTTTGTGTGTCTGTGCTCCCCTTTTTTCATAAAAACTTGGTACACCCCCTTATTCCATAACAGTCTAATTTTATAAATACTTTCTACTTATAGCTTAATATTATAAAATAATATACCATAGTTTGTATAAATAAAGTTCTTTACATAAAAATGTATATTATAGTGTGATAATTTTTAATACAATTACAAATCTTACAAAAAATGAAAAATATTGATAGAACATATGTTTAATGCAACATAACATTTAATGCAATGGGCAGGCTTGTTTTTCAGTACAAAACAACTCTTACAAAAAATGAAAAATATTGATAAAACATATGTTTAATGCAACATAACATTTAATGCAATGGGCAGGCTTGTTTTTCAGTACAAATTCTCTCAAATCAGGTGTCATGGAAGATATTGCTACTAACAATTCTTTTTCAATCACTAAACGAGATTGTTATTTTGTCTTTAAACAGCTACAGCAGAAATTTTCTGGGCCTACATGAATATTCATACTGTATTTATAATATTTTTGCTGAGTAATTTTTTCTTGACATCAATTTAAATTTATTTTCTGCTTGTTTGTGTCAAAAATGATATTTTTTAAATTCTTCCATGCCCCCTTAAAATTTTCTGGGCCTACATGAATATTCATACTGTATTTATAATCTTTTTGCTGAGTAATTTTTTCTTGACATCAATTTGAATTTATTTTCTGCTTGTTTGTGTCAAAAATGATATTTTTTAAATTCTTCCATGCCCCCTTGGAATAGACTTACACCCCCCTAGTGGGGCCCACCCCACAGTTTGGAAAAACACTGGTTTAAGAGATAAGATAAAACAGTTAAAATTATAGTAAACATAACTAAAAAAAAGTTTGATTTTTTTTCTACATCATATTGTTTATATTCTTTGCAGATTGATGTAAAAATGATTAAAAAAAGTATAAAATATCATAAAACAAAATATTTTAGTTAAAAAATAAAAACTTCACTTAAATTATGCTTTTTCTATAAAATTGTATCATCCAAATAAACCAAAACATTGAGTTCATAAGGATTTGTTTTGCAAGGCTTTGCAGCTCAAAAATATATTAGAAATTTATGATCGATGGATTATTTTATTCATAATAGAATATAAAACCTTCCTGAAAAAAATATAAGTACTAGATTATTATTAACTATTGTATAGAGCCTAAAGATATTAGTATAAACATATAAAAGCATATGAATTCTTTATTTTACTGCAACAGATAGCAAATTTTACATCCTATGCAGGAATGTGTTTAGAATATTTGGTGAAAATTATACAGGTAGGCCTCGATTAGTGCGAATAATTGGTTCCACGAATTTCTCGCAGCAAGAAAATTTACTTGAGTGTAAAATCCTTTCTTGACATCTTAGCAAAGATTAGTGTTTGAGTATAAAATCCTTTCTTGACATCTTGGCAAAGATTAGTGTATGTATGTGTAGCCATACTTTCGAAAAATCTCTAATATATATCAAAATTGAAAATTCCTTTTTTGCTACTGTCCCAATTTATATAATGTATGTATGTGTAGCCATACTTTCGAAAAATCCCTAAAATATATCAATAAAATTACTTTTCTGCTACTGTCCCAATTAAGCATTTAAATTTTGTATTAGTTTATTAGTTTGGTGTTCTGTTCTTTGAGATTTGACCCAATTAACTGGAATCTACTATATATATAGAATTCTTTGAGATTTGTCTCGCGGCTGTCCCAATTAACTGGTGTCCCAATTAAGCGGAATCCACTGTATATATTTTTTTTAATTTTGTATCTCTACGTGAACAATTTGATTTGAAACAAATCATAATTAAATCTACACTAGGGAATTTTTTCATCCAGATATTCCTAAACATCTCAAAATCAGAAATTTGCCAATGTCTTGTCTAACTGATTAAGCTGTTGAGATGGTAACCCAAAGATCCTGGTTTGACTCCAGGCCAAGATAAATTTTTAATTTTGGGAAAATAGTAAAAAATTATGTCATCATTTTAGTCTAAATTTAAAATAATGAATTATTAATACAACAGATAGTGGCACCAAAGTGTAATTAATAAAATTATTAATTTGGCAGTTTAATTCTAAAATAGGTCACTGGGGATTAAAATTTGGCTTGCTTAGGAATATTTTGATTTGAAACTTATAAATTAAGATATTCATTAAGAAATAATTATATCAAAGTGTATTTAAGATTATAATATGAATATATGTATACAGTATTAATTAAACAAAAGTGAACATTTAAACTTAAGAATATAATAATAAAAAAAAGAAAGACACACTCCTATAGTGGAACCAAAGACTATTTGTAGTGGTTTATCAGTTATTCCAAGTAATACTGTACTTCATTTTATTATTTTTTTTTTGCAGTCTCTGGTCAATTGTTGATGAAAGACACTTGCACGTAAGTATTATTGTGTATATGAGTCCATAAGAAAAAGGGGAAGAAAAGAGAATGAAATCCTACATTAGTATTGTCCCTGTAGATATTGAGTTAAATGCTTTCTCAAAATCTATGAATTCCACAATGTGAGATGCGATATTCTTTGAATTTTTCTTCGATTGTATACACATATTCATCAACCAATTAATCATTAAATAGCCTTTCCATAATCCAGCTTGTTCTCTTGGTTGGTTCAAATCCAGTACCTATTCCAATCTTCTTGTGATGATGTTTGTGAATACAATAATTTCTCATCTTTACAAGCTAATTTCTTCCTGGAGCAAGGAAGAAATTAGCATGTTAGTAAGAAATTAGCTTTGTTAAATAAGAAATTGCAAATTATTGAATCAATTTCTAATAAATATAACATTAAAATTGAGTTCTGTTCTCAACAAGGAAATTTGACTATAATAAAACTAAGTAAAAGTCAACAAAATCAATAGTATATGATTAAACTGATTTATTTACAAAGAATCCACAAAACATTTTGAGCAGAAAAAATTTCAAATTTATTATTAATTATTCAATATATATATTAATAATTTGTAATAAGTTTGTATTTTTTCCTGCTTAAAGTGCCTTTGTGGATTTCTTATATTTTTTAAAAGTATCAGAACTTGATAGTTTATGATAATGATTTATCTATCTAAATAAATGAAAATATAACCTTTAAATCAAGCAAATTATAATAATAAACTCTTTCACTTCAAATAAAAATTCAAATTCTTTTCACCTTCTCATATGAAAATAAAAAAATCTTAACAACAGCTCAAATTCAAGCAAAAGATTGATATATTTATTATTTGCTAAAGATCTTTCAGCTTAAAAAAGCCATCTTCAGTAACATCCAGCAAAATAAGTTACAAATAAAACAAGCAATAACTTAAATATACGAACATTTACAATAGAATAAAGTAAAGTAGTTAAAGAACAACTACAAAAATTATAAAATATAGTGGATTCTGCTTAATTGGGCCACCGGTTAATTGGGGCAGCCGCGTAATTAGGCCAAATCTCAAAGAATGGTAACCAAACTAATAAACTAATACATAATTTAAATGCTTAATTGGGACAGGTAGCAGAAAAGCTCAAAGAACAGAAACCAAACTAATACATAATTTAAATGCTTAATTGGGACAGTAGCAGAAAAGGAATTTCAATTTTTAATATATTAGTGATTTTTCGAAAGTATAGCAACACTATATACACTAATACTTGTTGTGTGCTTTCTTAGGAAGTATGGCAACACTATGTACACTAATACTTGTTGTGTGCTTTCTTAAAAGTATGGCAACACTACGTACACTAAATACTGGTGTGCTTTCTTAACCTTATATAAAAATTATAAAATTTTATTGTATCGGTAATTTTTTGTGTTAAATTTTTCTACAAGACAATACAGACTAATATAATGGAGCAGGTCGTTTCTTATCATCTTATTACATACACATTGTCGACACACTGTTGTCGCACTAATATAAACATCCATTTTTTAGTAAAATTATAAGTAAATGTCATCGTTGATAAATAATACATAACAATACTGTATTCAGCAACACTAATGTGATGAGAATCAGTTATCTATCATCGTGAGTTTGGCAATTGTGCATCTACTTAAGATTCTACCATTACTGTACCTAGCAATATTCATTTACAGTGTTGATTTTATTTAAAATTTTTAAATCCTTGCCAAGATGTCAAGAAAGGATTTACACTTTCAAGTAAAATTGCTTTGCTGGATAAAATTAAAAGCCAGCCATTTAATACAAGCCATCATAGACTGGCTGAAATAAACCAAAATCTACCATATCACGTCTCCTACAACAAGAAAATCAACTGCGTAAGGAGTGGACATTACAGAAAGTAATTCCAGGAACATCCAAAAGAAGCATCATGGAAATGATTCAGAAGTCGAAGAAGCATTATAGTTAGTGGGTGAAGCGCAAATATCAGCAGCCCTGTGTTCAAGGCAAAGTCAGAGGAGATCTCTAAAAAGCTAATATTTAGGTTCCTATTTTAATAAAGCATTAAAATATATACCTAATTATCATTTTTCAATTACTTATTTATTTACCTACATATTACATATTTTATTTTAGAATTTATTATTACTTTGTTTAATTGGGGCAGCCACTTAATTGAGCCAAAATGGCTTAATCCCAACATGTCCCAATTAAGTGGAATCCACTGTATGTACATAAGAAGAAAATATAAAAATATAAAAATAAAAATTAAACTAAAAAAATATATACAGTACTTGTAAAATATAGGATAACATATTTTGTTTATAATGAATCCCAACAGAGTGGGATTGCTTCAGGGGTTTGCCATTAATTAAATAATATTTTTTACGGTATTGTTTTAAACAAAGGTCCTCAGCTAACTTAATTTCAGATATATTATTAATAGGTTGTATAATTTTAGTATTATCCAAATAAATATTAATGTTATGTTCATAGAAAGACTTTGCAAGTGGTGTTGAGTCTAGCATTTTGTATATTATATTTATGCTCATTAATTCTAACTTCTAACAAGTGGATTGTACTATCCACATATACTTTATTTCTACCAAGATCACTATTGTATATTGGTATTAGATATATACCTGCCCATTGTTTCATTGGTATTGGAGGCTTAACATTCTTTAAACAATTATAGGTAATATTTAGTTCAAAAACATTAAAAAAAAATTTCTAACACCAACCATGTCTAAAAAAAGCCAAAAAGAGTTCATTTGGTATCAAAAAAGCCAATCTGGCAACCCAGGTTGCAAGCATGACCAAACATCTGAATATGGACTACAGACCTGTCAAAACATAAACAGCACTTCCAGGAAACAATGGTGCACCAACTTGGTAAATTTCAAAATGCACTCCAACATTCATACCAGAAAACTGATTGAACCAGAATATTGATTGCCGGATTTTCGATTATCCACCTATATTTAGTCTGTTGAAAGGTAGAATTAAATCCTTCTCTTTCAAGGCTTTCTTTATCATTTGGATGGCATCGATAAACAATACAGTGTGTAGGAAGATCCCATTATTTTGTCGGGCAGGATTATTTTGTAGGTCATGGGATGCTCATAATTCTACTTAAGTATATATATGACACTATGTTAAAGGAATATATTGCAACAATGAATGCTGAGCTATTACTAGATCCCATAGATCCTACCCAAGCCTTGTATAAAAAAGTTAATAATATCATGAAGAAACTGAGCTTTCCTGAAGTGTGGAAGACAAACTTGCCATATAACTCAACTTGTCCTCCTTTATATGCGTTTATAAAAATGCATAAACACTCGTTTACTGCAAGATCTATGGTAGAAAAAATGAATTCTCCTCTTATGCCTTTTGAGAAGAAATTTGCTAAATGGTATTTACACAGGCTAAATGACTACCTGTACACAGTACATTCATCCATGATTTTTTACAGAAACTGAAATTATACAATATCCAGCCCAATGATATGATGGTAGTCGCAGATTATTCTCAATTGTATCCATCTATAAATATACCTCCAGCTTGCCTAATTTTCTATAATTTTATATGGGAATTCCACTGCAATTATTAAGAGACATATACTATCTAATAGCTTATAACTCCTTTTTCAAATATGATGATAAGTTTTATAGGCAATGCATCGGAGTATCTATTGGAGGAATGTTGGCTAATGTCATGGTGGAGCTAGTTACTAGATATAAAGAGTGATTGATCCTCCCTTTGTTACAAACAGATTATAAATTATTTTTACACTATGTTGATGATATTTTTATAATTTATGATAATGACATGGCACCTGACACTCTTCTACAATGTTTTAATGATGAAGCATTAGATTTATGTTTAAGCTTAGAGCAACACTTGAATGTTAATGTACACTTTTTAGATGTTGATATTAGAATTTATAATGCTGAAATATCTACTGAAGTGTTTAGAAAACATACATATGCCCCATTATTTATTCCAAAATGGTCTCTCACTCCTTTTAATTATAAAATAGTGGCTTTCCGTTTTCTTTTAAAATGAATGACGACTCACTGTAATGACACAGAAAGTAAAGATAGTGAGTTTAAATGGATTTTAGAGCAAGCCATCAAGCATAGCTATATGCTATCTTTTATTTATGGTATTTTTAACTCAATATCTTATACACCTAATGCATCCCATGACCTACAAAATAATCCTGCCCGACAAAATAATGGGATCTTCCTACACACTGTATTGTTTATCGATGCCATCCAAATGATAAAGAAAGCCTTGAAAGAGAAGGATTTAATTCTACCTTTCAACAGACTAAATATAGGTGGATAATCGAAAATCCGGCAATCAATATTCTGGTTCAATCAGTTTTCTGGTATGAATGTTGGAGTGCATTTTGAAATTTACCAAGTTGGTGCACCATTGTTTCCTGGAAGTGCTGTTTATGTTTTGACAGGTCTGTAGTCCATATTCAGATGTTTGGTCATGCTTGCAACCTGGGTTGCCAGATTGGCTTTTTTGATACCAAATGAACTCTTTTTGGCTTTTTTTAGACATGGTTGGTGTTAGAAATTTTTTTTTAATGTTTTTGACGTTTTTTCTGGCTTTTTTGCTTATTGGCATTATATAAAATCTTTTAACTTTTTTCGAGGGTATAGTAATGAATTAAAATTCTGTAGAACTATTTTATTTAGTTGAATTAACATTCTGTAGAACTACAGTCTTTTATGTAGTTATTGAACATTAAAATTTCATTTACTTTTCATTTAGTGTTTAATTTTATTTCTTTAAAGCACTGTACAAGTAGTCCTTTTCTGTTAAATATATACTGCATATATATACATCAAAAATCCGGAATTTTGAAAATCAGGCAATTCTCAGGTCTCAAGGATGCCAGATTAACCTGTATTATCTATAATTGTTTAAAGAATGTTAAGCCTCCAATACCAATGAAACAATGAGCAGGTATATATTTAATACCAATATACAATAGTGATCTTGGTAGAAATGAAGTATATGTGGGTAGTACAATCTTCTTGTTAGAAGTTAGAATTAATGAGCATAAATATAATATACAAAATGCTAAACTCAACACTGCACTTGCAAAGGCTTTCTACAAACATAACATTAATATTTATTTGGATAATGTTAAAATTATGCAATCTATTAATAATATATCTGAAATTAATTTAGCCGAGGCCCTTTGTATAAAACAATACTGTAAAAAATGTTATGTATTTAATGACAATCCCCTGAAGCAATCCCACTCTGTTGGGATTCATTATGAACAAAACATGTTGTCCTATATTTTACAATTATATATTTTTTAGTTTAATTTTAATTTTTATATTTTCTTTTTTCTTATGTATATATTTGATAATTTTTATATTTGTTCTTTAACTGCTTTACTTTATTCTATTGTAAATATTCATATATTTAAATTATTGTTTGTTCTACTTGTAACTTATTTTGCTGGATGTTACTGAAGATGGCTTTTTTAAGCTGAAAGATTTATAGCAAATAATAAATATAAATATATAAATAAAAATAAACATAAATATATAAATAATCTTTTGCTTGAATTTGAGCTGTTGTTAAGATTTATTTATTTTCTTATAATAATATAGAAATTATTTGTCATATAAATGTTAAAGAATTTTTATTCTTCATTATTACTGATAGATAAATAGATGAGCTTTAATGCAGATGAATTACCATCTTATCTTTTATTCCTGGATTGTGTTTATTTATATAAAACAGTTATACCTCGACTTATGTCGTTTTCGACTTTATGCCAATTTTTTGTTAATAGGAAAAAATAAGCTACTAAAGAATGGCTCTCACAGGCACAAAACGCAATGTAAATATGTCGGTGTATTGATGCTGATGTTACTTTCGCTATATGGCTAGATACTGCATCTTTACACTGAAGTTCACTTTTGTTCAATTTTCTATACTGTGTACAAGAGTACTTGAATGTTCATTCAAGTACTCATTCAATCAGGGTAGGAGCTGGTTATTGAAACTTATAGAATTATTTAGAAGCTTAAAAATGCTATTAGTGATGTTACAAGGTTTTTATAGAGAGAGTCTAGTTTGTTTTTTAAAGAGCTTATTCAACTTATGTCCTTTTTCGATTTAAGTCGCAAGCCTTGGAACGAATTAATGATGTAAGGTGAGATATGACTGTATGCTGATAAAACCAAAGGATGTACTACTTCTTTTTGGTCACTATTTTGAATTTTCTGATTTCAATGCAGACATTGGAGTTTCTGCTACAAAATCAATTGTACTATATTGTTAACTATGTATGTGAGTTTAAATGACTTTTTATGAATGTTTAGAATTTATTTACTGCAATTAATGTTCATATTTTTGATTTTTTTGATATTTCATATTTGATAAAAAATTCATAAATCTGGGAACTGAGTAAATCGAGAATTACCTATACTTTGTACCCGTCAATAGTAGACTGATAGACCTGTAGTTTCTCAGATTTGCTTTATTTTCTTTTTTGTGTATTGGCACTATGACTGAATTTCCCAGCTGTCTGGTACCTGTTCTATTTGCATACAGTTGGAAAATATCTTGGCAAATTGCTTGCTTACTGATATTTCTCCTTCCTTTAGAAGATCAATGTGGATGTTGTTTTCTCCTGAGGATTTCATCACTTCATCTTAACTTTTTCTACATCTTGTAGCAGTATTGCTGAAATATACTCTGTGTTTGCTGATTTTGGTCCTCTTTCTCTCAATTGGTTTCTTAGTTTATATAATTCCTTGTAGAAGGTTTATGTTTTTCCACTATAGATACCTCTCAACTTAGTCACTTGTATTTATGATAGTGATGCAATCCATTAATTCTGTGATTGGCCAAGGCAATTCAATAGGTTCAAGACCCTGACCTAATGGTGCAATATATGGAAAGCATCTTTTTTGTGCCTAGTTCTTATAGTTTTGTGTTCTTTATGCCATATGCATCTCTATGTATATGTCTTCTAAGTTTTATATATTGTAGGATAGTTTTAGTAATAGCAATACAAACTTCAAGGGAATTATAATCCAAATAAATCCAAACAACTTGCCAAATTTAACCCTTGAGATACACAACAGAATTTTAAACCGAAATAAATTTAGATAAACTATAGAAATTACTAAGCCAACGAGTGGCGCCATCTATTAATTATAAATTAAACAGGAATTTTGACTAATTTACCTGAAGAAGAAAAAATCTGCCTCAGCCCGGGATCGAACCGGGGACCTTTGGGCTAACGTCCCAACGTCATACCGCTAGACCACCGAGGCCAACAAGCAGATTGATTCTTCAGGCAGTTATATTAATTTGGAACCGACATCGGACTTCACCAATAGATCTATTCCTGACCGGGCTAAATCTAGCCACAGGCCCTCAATGGCACTAGCCAGGCAACACATAGACCGGCACAGGCTGAGGCAGATTTTTTTCGTCTTCAGGTAAATTAGTCAAAATTCCTGTTTAATTTATAATTAATAGATGCGCCACTCGTTGGCTTATAGTTTATCTAAATTTATTTCGGTTTAAAATTCTGTTGTGTATCTCAAGGGTTAAATTGGCAAGTTGTTTGGATTTATGTACAATTATATTTTATTATTTATTAAGTAAAGAAACTGAAGGTAAGTTCATATCTAGAAAGTGCTTACATTACAAATATTACAGCACGAATTATAAGTGGAAATGTTCTTTATTATAACTGAAGATCTTTCAGCTTCATTAAGCCATCGTCAGCATAATACATAAACGAATAAAAACTTAAAAAACTGAGTTTTTTAAGTTTGTATAACATTTGAATATTTTATTCGTTTATGTATTATGCTGACGATGGCAATGAAGCTGAAAGATCTTCAGTTATAATAAAGAACGTTTCCACTTATAATTTGTGCTGTAATATTTGTAATTAAACAAGAAGTGGGATGAATATATGCAAGGTTTAGAAAGTGCTTATTAAATTCTATATTTTATTGGTCATTATAAGCTGTTTTTGTATCTATAATGCAATATATTATATCAATTGATTTTAGAATTCAAAATTAAGAATTGTAGCAAATTATTTCTAAAATATGTAATATATTTGAATTTGTATTCTTAGGGAATTTTGAGCTGATGATGACTAATTTTATAATCAAAAATGCTTTCTAGGAAAATAAATTTATATTTCTGTCTTTTTGGAACTGAATGTGTCTGCAAGTGTGTGTGGTTATAACATTAATATATAAGGCAAGCTTGTAAACTATGAAAATAAAATGTTTAATGAATTTTTTATTTGAATTTTATGAAAATTCAGAACAGATAAAAAAGACTTATGTATCCACATACTTTTGAAATCAATGAGCTTGAAACCACCTAAGAACCTATTATAGTAACAATAAATTTTGTGAGTATTTTTCAGAGAAACACTTGACCATTTATGGAAATTAATGTGTCTAATGGAAACCAAAATAGTCCAAAAACTATCAATTTGTATAATAAGTATGGTTGTTGATGTATGTTGATTATGAAAAAATCAACATTAAGTGCTTGTGTATTTTTTATAGACTTGTTTAATGTAGCAAAGATTGGATTTGCTTGAATGAGTTGGAATAATATGTATAGACAATTGTTGTCAGATGCAGTCAATCAGAATAGCTACCCTTTCCAGATTTAATGTTTGTATATACTTCTTACAAGACCAAATGTGTGGTTTCTTTCTCATCAAGGCAACAAGATCAGATTAGTAATGTTAATTATCATTACAGTAGTATAATAATACTACAATGACCACTTACGAAAATTAATGTGCACAATGCAAACAAAAATAGTTCAAAAACTATTGATGCAATACTATCATGTAAAATTGCAGTATTTTGTATAATAAATTATAATGATGATTTTTAAAATATGTTTCATATCAAAATTATTTTATATGAATTTGAATTTATATAAATTAGATTTGCATAAGTTGAAGAATTCCTCAATATTTGAGTCTGTAACAATGATTATTAGACATATTAAAATTATTATATATTTTTTTATGAAAATATATTCTATAAATAAAATGAATTACTGTTTGAAGAAATCCTGATGGTCCTGAAGATGCTTGAATTTCTATGCAAATAGCTTGATAATCATGTACTGTTACCCTATAAATATTAATATAATAGTTTTTAAAAGTAAAATTAAAATAAAAAATTTTTTAACATTATTGAAAATAATCTTAAAAAATTATGAAAATTGTTATCATTAAGATACAAAAAATATTAATTTTACTTACCTATGATATATTCCATAATCAACTAAAGAATCAAATATTGTATAATCAATTTCACCAAAAAATTTCCCCGTCTACAATGATGATAAAGAAATGTTTTAATAAATTCATTTTTTCTCAAAATATTAGTTCTTAAAATATTTAATAGATATTTTACAATAAACTGAAGTTGAATTTAGAATTATAAACTGAAAGAATTTATAATTCTAACTGAAACTGAATTTATAATTATAGTTTAATTATAAATTTAGAATTATAAATTTATTAGAAGTTGAATTTAGAATTATAAATTTATAATTCTAATATTTAAATATTAATAAATAAAAAAAAAAATATATAAATTAGAATTATAAATTTATAATTCTTAAAATTTTGAACATGAAAATTATTCAGTCAATAAATTAAAAAATTACAACTTTAATATTTATAAATTTTCTCAAAATTTATAAGTGTTAAAGTTGTAATTTTTTATTTTATTGACAGAATAATTTTCAAGTTCAAAATTTGTTTTTCTAATGAAATATAATAAATAATGACCAAAAACACAAAGCTCACAGCCATTCAATCAAATTCATTAATAAATAAGAATGGAAGCAGGAGTGCAAAATCAAAATTTTCAATGATAAAAATGTCTTTTAAACAATTTGGTTAAAAAATAACGTTTTTTGTTTGATTTATTTTCCTAAAATGATTTTAATTTTGCAACATTTATAAAATTTGACTCTTAATTGTGATATGATTGTTTATCAAAATATTAATGAATTTAATTATATTTGTAAAAATTGTTCTAATACTGTAAATAAAAGTGGAACTATCCCTTTTAATAGAAAAAAATGCATAGAAGATAAATTAGATACAGTATGGAATTTTTTTTATGATAAAATTTAATATTGTCTAAAGCAAATTTTAAGATGAAGCCTCATATTGCACTTAATAGTATATCTTGACTTATAGTAAAGTTCAATTTAAACCCACCATTGCAAGTCAGAAATGACCACAATTTATGGATTGTCCATTATCAATATTTATTATTACATTCCACTTTATCATAATAAAAACACAACTCAAAAGCCAAATAGTAAGAAAAACAGTTTTCGGCTATCCAAGTAGCCTGCCTCAGTTATAATACACAGATCAGAGAAGTTTCTCTCCAATGATAGTTTCGACCATATCCGATAGAGTAAGTCTCCATAGTAATCAATGTATAAGCTTCAAGAAATGGAATTCTGTCATAGGTCACCATTGTCTAATCGGTTAAGGCATTGGGGCGTTTACCCAAGGATCCCGGTTCGAGTCCGGTGCGGAATCCGCCCCCAAGCCGCTGATAAGACCTTTAATTAAAACAAACCTCAAAGGTCACCGTCGCTACAAATCTGTCCTACAGAATCATATTCCAAGTTGGGTACAACAATCAACACCTCTCCTTCTACGTTGAACAGATGGTTGAATTCTACCCCTTACCCACACATACAGCCTTTAACTAAAACAAACACCATAGGTCACTGTCGCTATAAAACTGTCCTTACCGAACCATATTCTAAGTCGGGTATAGCAATCAACATTTTTTCCATCTATACCGCACCACCTCTCAAAATAATAAAATCACAATAATTATACAACAAACATATACCATCAAGCTTCAAAAATTAAAAACAAATTAATAAGAATACATTAAAGTCTAAAAATAATAATAACATCAAAATATAAATAGCTGAAAACGTTTTTGATTAAACGGTTTTTCTTACTATTTGGCTTTTGAGTTGTGTTTTCATTAACTAAAGTAAGAAGTTTACATTAGTCATTATCATAATAAACTTAGTGATCACAAATATACAAGAATCAGACACAAAAAAAAATGCTTTTTGTATATAATACCATTAATCAGGGACTTGAACCTTTTGCCAACTGCAATGATCAATGATACTGCCATTTTAAATACATGTGGTCATAAGTAAAGGACTAGATGTATATTTTTACCTTTTTTCTACACCAACTATTCCTTTCATCAGTGGATAATATTTGAATAAGTAGGGAAATATACTTGATATTTGTGATGGCAATTTTTCTTTTAAATACCTGATTCCATAATTTGTTAGCAATGCCATTGCCAAATTTCAAAAATAGATATTGCTATATACAACTTTCTCTTGAATGAATCATTTTTACAAAAAATCATGCACTCATCATATAAATATCAATATAAATAAATGAAAATTGATTATCATGATTTCTAGATTCCTGATCTTAAAAGTTTCTTAACCTATTATTCACTCAAATTAAATCTAAATATCCTACATATCTCATGCCTTTATAATAACTATAATATTTATCAAACTATTATATGCTTATTTTGGATTTTACTTTTTGAAAATATTTAGTAATTTGCTTTGTACTTCAAATTAAAATTTGATCTAATCATTACAACTTTATTATCTTTTCACTGTACTATCAAACTTTTTCAGGTAAGAGACAGACAAAAGACAGACAGGATAATAATCTCATAAGCTGGTTAAGTTTCATTAAGCACTCCTATGCAGTTTGGGTTATACTTTTATTTCAAAGTTCTGAAATTCTGTACAAACGTTTTCGGTGCTTACATGCACCCTCTTCAGGTACACACTAAACGGAATTAACCCGTTAAGTGTGTACCCTGGCAATGTAATACAGAAGCAGTAGCTAAACGGTATTAATACGAAATGGAAAGTGGGAAGCGAGAAAAACGGTAGTATGGACAGTAATGGAGAAATACGCTACTAGCACTTTAATGACTGTAGTTATACGTAATGTGACGTTATGACTGAAAAATTTAAAAGAAATAGAAGTATATTTGAAGAAAGTTCGTTAACAATGTTCTATGTTAAACTTTATATTCTTTTGCATGTTCTAAAATTGTTAGGTAGATAAATTAACTTTATAACGGGTTAATTCCGTTATAAAGTTAATTTTGGGTTATACTTTTATTTCAAAAATAAAAGTATAACCCAAACTGCATAGGAGTGCTTAATGAAACTTAAACCAGTTGATATAGAAGGGTTTAGCAGTTAGTAATAGAATCTAATTATAATAATCTCATAAGCTTCCTTTTCCTTTGGAAAGTAAGTTAAAAGAAAGAGTGCTAAATATTTTTTCTTTGATTTCAATTAAAAATATTCAATTAAACTTGTAATATATTTAGTTTATATAATAAAGGCATTTCTTTCTTATTTAGGAAACTAATGAAAAAGTTTCTCATAATTCTCTAATTTTATTGATTGAAATATTCTTTGTATTTAAAAAGGTTCAGCACTAAGTAAAAAATTATTACAATTAAAGGACCTTTAGCACAAAAACTGACTTTTGAAAAAACCAGTTTTTGAATTCAGTATTTCAAAAAATTGGTTAAACCAATTTTCGAATTTTTGCAAAAAAATATAATTAAAATAGTAAAAAATATTTATACTTATTTAAAATTTTTTCAGTTTATTTAATATTTATGGAACTACAAAAAATATAACAAAATAAAATATATTCCACACAAACCAAATAAAAACAAAACTAAAATAACTAAAATCCAAACTTAAATGAATGATGCACAGCACAACTTTAAGTGAAAAACATAATTTATTGTAAATTAAAGTATTTTCAGCTTTAATAAACCATCATCAGTAAGTCTATTAAAAGATTGTTGCAATATATTTGATATAGAACATCAATTTAAAAACCAGAATGCATGAGCTTAGAACATTTAACAATTTAATTATCATTGATAAAATGAGTTAATAATATAGGGAATTTATATTAGAAGTAAATATTGAAAACAATAATATATTGAAAATAATATCTTTTAAAATAAGTATAATATTAAAATGTTTTGTATACAACTCCCTGGTGCTGGTATATTATATGGAGGATTGTCATTGAGTATAAAAAATTTGTTTCTATAGTGATTAATGACCATGTCTCTGCTATTATGATTTGTGTTATGTTGTTAAGAGGCTTTAGTACTTTGGCCCTATCCCAGAAGACATTTATATTGTATTCATAAACCCTCTTTGTCAATGCAGTTGTTAGTCTAACTGCATGTATATCATTTTTATAAAACTACACAATAGCCCTTTTGCAGTCAAAAGATTTTTATTCAGAAACGCTTTCAATAGGTTTTAACGGGCTGGGCCTGGATCCCTCCAGAAAAATTGGAGGAGTGGGACCCCGGATCATCCATAATGGTAAGCCACAGCTTTACTATGCAGCATCTGGCTGACCTGTCATTCCGTCAGTCTGCGGATCCTACAGTTTGTTCTGTGAAGTGTTCGTTATCCGAACATGTGTTCATTAACCAATGAGGTGTTCGTTATCCGAACATGTGTTTGTTAACCGAACATAAAAATCGGGAAAAACCACTGTTAGTTCCATGAGGTGTTCGTTATCTGAACATGTGTTCGTTAACCGAACATAAAAATCTTTGAAAAAGTGTTCGTTAAGTGTTCGTTAACTGAACATAAAAATCTTCCGAAAAAGTGTTCGTTATCGAATTTGTTCGCCCAATCACCCACTGTATAACAATATGTAAAAGCACATGTAAATAATGCCTATAAATTGATACAATTGGATCATAGATGCAATTTGGGATATATGGACCATTTATTTTGAAAGTGGTGCAAGTCCATTTTCTGTTGTTTTGAGAAAATGAAAGGTTAGCATATTTGTCAATTAAAAAATATAGTTTAATTATGTCAACTCTGGCAATATTTCTATTAATTTATCAATATGTAATTTGATTATATAAATTCCTTTCAGGCGAATTTAACTAAAATAATGTATATTTATGGGCGGCAAATGGACTTACACCACTTTCATAATTAGGCAAATATAAAAATCATTTAATTTCAATCCATATATTGCAATTAGAAATTACCCACTCATACAAATGAGCGGAAATATACTATTGTGATCTAATCTTATAATACTTTATAATATAAATGAGCGGAAATATACTGTTGTGAATTAATCTTATAATACTTTATACCTGTAACAGCATATTGTGTAATAATAGCTTATCTTGCAAATTTATTTACATAAGCATATAGTATAATAATAGCTTACTAATAATACTTTATACAGTATAACAGCATATTGTGTAATAATAGCTTATCTGCAAATTTATTTATTATATATTTTATTAAGCATTAGTTCAAATGTGTAGTAATTGCACGGGGTCCGTGGAGGCTGCACCCCATGGGTGCCTCCCCGATGGCCCCACTCCACCGGGCTGCACCCCATGGGCGCCTCCCTGACGGACCCACTCCACTGGGGGCCCCACCCCAATGGGCCCAAGCCCGTGGGAACTGGTTTCATCTCCCTAGTGGGCCCATAGCCCGTGGGGAGATGAAACCCCCACGGGGGGCCCGTGGGATGGGGCTGCACCTGCCAGGGACCAGGAGGCCCCAGTCGGGTGGGGGCCCGTGGGGTCCACCCCAACAGGTCCGGGTCCTTGAGGCCCTGTTTAATGTCCCCGGTGAGCTGCACCCAGTTTCATCTCCCCATGGGCACCGGGGTCCCCGTGGGGTGGGGCTGCACCCCGCCACCTTTCTATGGAAATGGGACTTACACCACTTTCATAATCAATGGCTACGCAATTTCTTTTATCTGCCAATTTTAAATTGAACAAAGCATTGACATTTTTAAAGATATTAAATACTAACTAGTTATAAATAAAAAGCTTACACTAAATTAAGTGTAAATTATGTGATATCTCATTTTTTTTAAATGGACTTACACCACTTTCAAAATAAACGATCCATATGTTGAGCAAAGCATAATTTAAATCATGCATTTCATTTTTAATGTTATACAATGTTCTATCGCATAGATCCTTTACTGAACAAAAACAAAAAAAAAAAA
>AYEL01069674.1:0-24587 GCA_000484575.1 Olivierus martensii
GGCTTAACTGCAAATTCAACATAAAATTTCCTTTAAAATAAAACATCCAATGAAAAGGTTAAATAAGGTGTGAAAAGGTTAGCTGAACAGTATCCTGTATCATAATCAGTAATAATCCTTTTAGCTAAGTAATTCTGTAAAAATCTAATAATAGTAATGCAGGTAAGTTATCTGTTGCCCTTTCTTTGACACTTAGCGCCATCTATTGATATTTATTAACAAAATTAAAATTTCGCTCCTAGGGCCCTAAAATTGCCCAAATAAAAAAAAGATCTGTTGTCGCAGACATCTGAAAATTAGATCTTTCTAACGATACCCTATTTATAGAAATTGGTACAGTGGTTTGTCCAAAAAAGGGACTCCAGCCATACACGTTTGACTAATTATAATATAGATAGATGCTATGATCCAGCCAGAGGCGGATTTAACGGCGAGCGCACCGGGTGCGCGCCCAGGGCCCCTACTTCTGGGGGCCCACAAAACCCCAACTTTACACATTTTTCTAATGCAATTATAATTACATACAAGTTTTCAATCAATAGTAAAACCTGATAGTATGTTTATATTCGCTTATTTTCATTAACAATCAAAGCCCAAATACAAAGACAAACAATTACCGTATGAAAATTTTGTCAACCATATCAATTTCAAATGCATTGGGGAAATACTCATTTTCTTGTATGAAAAGAGTAAAAAATTACCTTAGAAATTCAATCTCAGAGGAAAGATTAAATAACACAGCTATTTTATATAGAGAGAGTGATTTACTTAAAAGCATTGATTGTGAAAAGATAATTGACAAGTTTGCAAAACTAAAAACAAGATAAAACTTTATTTAAATATTTTCATATTTTAATTTCAAGTAAAATTCTATACATTTATATTATATTAAAATTTTGTTGGAATAAAATACAAATAGTATATAATATGTTTTTATTTATTTAAAAATATGGTCATTATGTATTTTTATTCCCTTGATTCTCTCTTTTTTAAGGGGCCCAATATTTTCTTCTGTGCCTGGAGCCTCAACCGGTCTTAATCCGCCACTGGATCCAGCTGTGTATAAATTTAACAATATATATCTCAAATCACTTCTATAATCCAGTTGTGTATAAATTTATAGGAAATTATTGAATTTAGTTAGCTGAAGCTATATAAATACCTATTAGATCTAAAGAATATCAAGTTATGAATGATAATATCCCAGATAAAACTCTATTGCCAAAGCAATGGATGCTAACTAATAATAAATAAATAATATTGTGTAAGACTTACCTGAATACTTCATTAATTTGTATTTTATTTAATATTAATATTTATATTTTGTTTTGTAATTAATACAGATACTGGTACAATAGTAAAAATAAAAACTCTCAATGTCAATATCAATTGTTAGAAGTGCAGATCCCTATTTTGCAATTAAATAATTGCTTTACTTTATATTTTTATTATTATTTTTTTTTTTAAGTTAATAATGCAATTGTCCATGCTAGGTGATAAAAAAAATAATATTTATATATATAAACAATAGCATTTTTTGCTACATATAACGTGTTTGTTTAAATATATTTGAGATAATATGGTATTTTTTCATATTGTAATTTGTTAAAAAAAATAAAAAGAAATAAAATTGCTTTTATCAATATCAAATGCAGTTTAAAACTGCATTTTAAACTACCATATGTAATAAACTGAAACTGTTCAGGAGAAAATGCATTTGATATAAATCTAGCACTTAATCATGTTAGAAACATAAGCAAAATGGCAAACTTTCAGTAAAGAATTGTTGCATAAATTACTTTTATTTTAAAATTCGAATACAAGTTGATTTCTATTTGTTATCATTTTTTTGTTACTTTGAACTAATAAGATGTTGTTATAAATTATTATTAAAAATTCACATAATATTCCCTTTTCATATTGCAGGATATCAAAAATAGAACGAAAAAGAGGAAATTGAGAAAATGTAATACACATAAATAAATACATGCACAAATCATTCCTAAGCATGTCATGTTTTTTACATACTTAGATATAGCAAATAATGTTTATAACTAGTAATTCTATCTAGTTCCATGATGCTTGTTATAACAAAATTTTTCTATATTTATTTAAGTATCTATCAATACATAGTGTTTTAGAAATATGGGAAGAGTATAATTAACAATTCAGAAGTGTATTGATGGATTTATTATTGTGTTGACTTTGTTGCAAAAAAACTAATCTGACAATCCATTGAAATCAAGGATGCCAGAAAATTGGTATTAGACCTGAATAATAAACTTTAATAAAATATAATGTGGCATAAAAAATTACACTCACAAAAAACAGTTGCCATATCACAAGTGTCTTTTTCTGCTCGGTATATTTAGCCATTAATGTCAAAGTTCCAATCAAAACATTATGGACTTCATCCCATAATAACTCTTCTTTAAGATCCATTCCTTGTCCAAGACATTTCATTAGTATAGGGAAAACCTGAAAAATTTATATTTATGTAATTTTAAATCAAGAAATCATTCATCATTTCATCAATAAATAATGAAAATATATTGAAAATGCTATGTTTTCATTACATTTATTTATTTGCTTACTCTTACTATATATTTATACACTTATTTCCCAATTTATACAAGAAATTGTGCAGATTTTTACATAACTCAGAAAAATAACTTTTTAACAAAAAATGTAAATTATTTCCTTGATAATTCAATGGAATTTTTAATAATTTGAAATAATTTATACTAATGTTGGAACCATTAATAATTAATAAATATACTAATGATTAAGCAAAGAGTAATACCATCTATGAATTAATGATTAAATTAGAATTTTTAATAATGCATAATTTCTTCCCACTTCTTATTCAATGTAAATAATTCAGCTCAATTATTAAAAGTGGGAAATAAATTTATTAAACTTGAAGATCTTTCTGCTTTATTAAGCCATCTTCAGCACAACGTTCCATAATTTCAACAAAAAATTAGCAAGAACATAAGTTATGTTATGTTCTTGCTAAGTTTATTATGAACATAAGTTAGTAACATTACGTTCTTGCTAAGTTTTTTAATGGCTTAGATGTAAGCCTAATGTTAGAACTATATATTCATGATGTATTACTTTAATGTTTAAGATTTATTATTAATTTAGCATCATACATATATTGCCATATAATTTAATTTTATTTTTATTGTTTTGTTATATTTTATTTTTATTATTTTGTAGTATAAAACATTGCTTATTTTTATTCAAAATCAATGTATTAGAATATTGAACATAATTGTATTCATTATTTTAAAAGAATTCTGAATTAGAATATTCAGAATTCTTTTTGTAAACTGATGCTGATCTACAAGTAAGGCTGAAAACAATTTTGAATAAAAAAAATAGACTTGTTTTTTGGTATTTGAGTAAATTTTTGAATATTTTACATGATCCAAAATTATGATATGTATAGTTTATGGAAAACATTTTATGGAAAACATTTTATGTAAGTCGAATTTACAAAAGTTAAGATCGGAAGAGCGTCGTGTAGGGAAAGAGTGTAGATCTCGGTGGTCGCCGTATCATTAAAAAAAAACAAAAAAAAAAAAAAAAAAAAAAAAAAAAAAAAAAAAAAAAGGTTTTTGAATTTTTGCAAAAAAAAATCCTTAAAACGGTAAAAAAAATTTATACTTATTTAAAAAATTTTTCAGTTTATATATTTATAGAAATACAAAAAATATTGATATAATAAAATAAAATATACACCATACATACAAAATAAAAAAAAAACGAATCAATAAAAGATATAAATTGAAACTATTATTTTTTTTTTACTAATATTAGGGCTTATTGTAATTACATAATTCGAATCTGTTATCATAGTTAGTGACAGATTACATTAACATTTGCCAATCAAACATTAGCTCATCCGGACACTGGCCTGTGGATAGATACCATTTTGTGATATTGTTTATTGAAAGAGAAAATGACAGAAACTTTAAATCTTGGATGTATAATTGAATAATTTTCAAAAATAAAAATAATTCAAAAATAATTTATTTGCTCATAATTATTTTGTTTTTATTAAAAGAGATATGTATACTCTTAGGCAGGGGTCGGCAAACTTTTGAGACCAAAGAGCCAAACCTATTCCTCTCAACAATTTAAAAATTATTCGAGAGACATAAATATATTTTTACATGGTGCTCTCTACTTGGCAAGGCTTGTTGTCTTTGGTGCCATGGTTTCTATTGGTCATCAATACTACTCAAACATCCTTGATGCTACTGGCCAATGTTGGGCACCCATGCACTCACTTGTTAGTATAATTAGTCACTTTGGCTAACTCCCTGCTTAGGCTATCATGTGCTCAATCAACTCTCTACTCCCTCTGTATAACCTCTCTTTACTAAAAATCTTCTTCAAATATCAAAACTTTTTTACATATAGAATTAAACAAAAATTAAATAATCACCAAATTACTAAATATTTGTTTTAAAGCATTTTTAGAGAGGAGTTTATAACTAATTTTATCAAATATGAAACTTGCTAAAAATTTGAACAAGCACAAAAGTTTAAACAGCCTAAAAGCAAAAAAACTTTTTAAACTTTTGTGCTTTTTCTATGGATTCAATATGAAGCAAGTTGATTTCTACATATTTTGTGAATTTGAACAAGTCTGTCGCTTTCTCTTCCCTGACGTCACACTTCGTGCATTTTAGTGCCACAAAATTTTGCAAAAGTTATAAAACAAATGAAATCACCATTATGTGAATAAAATTATTTAAAAATTTTATAAATGAAATTATGATAGTTTTATTATCATTTTCAATTTTACTTCAGAGCCACATGTGCATACCCAAAGAACCACATGTGGCTCGCGAGTTAAATTTATATATGGCCAAATTGTAAGATTATAAACGTTGTATATAACAATGTTTATAATCTTAAATTTTCTTGCAGCCTTTTATGCTTTAAGTTAAAAAATGAAAATTGAAGTGAGAAAAATATAGGAAAGTTTGAGAAAGGAGGAAAAGGATCCTACTAATAGTAGTGTGGCAGGTTACCAGTGGAAGAGAGAGAGCACTATTATACATTCCTTATGATATATGGTTAGACGATGGATGAATTCTTTTCCCACCTACAGGGAATCATATTATAATATAATAATTTTGTATTTTTATTTTATGTTTAATATAATTTGCTATTAATTTTATTTGATTTATGAAATGATTAACACTGTAATGCAAGAATATTTTGAAAAACAGTTATTATAGGAAAAAATTGTTTTTGACTATTTTCATGTTGATTGACTACAGCATCAGCTGCTCAGTTTCTTTAATACAGTGGTTAACACTCCGAAGATTCAAAAACTTGTGAATATGCTTGTCTTTTTTGCAGTGTGATCTGAAAAATATGATTTTTCTTCCAAACATACCAAAATTAGTACTGCTATAATATTGTGCCTTATCAAAGCCACAAATTAATTCAGTGGCCAACCTTCATTGTACTACTCATAGCCAGAATTTCTTTGATCAAAAAATTATTCCATATTTTTTGATTTAATTTATTATTATTGTACATCACATTTATTAATATAATATAGTATTTTGAAGCTAATTTGGTTTAATATTATTTTTCATGATTCCAATAAAATCTTTATTGATTTTGACCAAAATTTATTAAATATGCAATTGCCAGCTTATTTACCAATAGAACTGTCTAATTTTTTAGACAGTTCTATAGTTTATTGTCTCAACAAAATGCTACACTCATTAAAAAAGTTAAGAACAGTTATTTAGTAAACCTATACATAATTTTTTAAGATAGCTAAGTTATTGAATGAAAGTGGAAATTTCTAGGAACTATTAAAGATCAGATATAGAGTCTCATCCACTTCTACAACCTTAGTATAGTTAACAATGGAATTAGATATCAACACACTGGCAAATAGTGATGCTAATTAAATAAGAAGAATTTATATTTCTTGCCAGCTTTCTGTTAATTTATAAAATTGGCTGTCAGCTATAATTTCAAGTCTTTAAGAATCAGTTTGCATACTATATTTCAATATTTCAGAAATTATATTAGTATGAAAAAATAAAACGATTTATTTTACTTATTTGGCTTATTATTTACTTGTATTTAATATTTAAAGTAAGAAGTATTTCAATATAAATTAGCCTTTTACAAATTATTAAACAGTAGTTATTTAAGCTAAGTCTCACAGAAAACAAATTTTCTAAGCTGAAATATTTTGACAAACACTGTTATTTGTTAACTAAGTTCTCAAGTTTGTCAATTAATAAAGTAATCATGTTTTTCTAAAAGCTTATTCTAAAAAATCAAAGAAATCATGTGTCTAGAATCTATATTTCATAATATAACATAGTGTATTCCCAAAACTTTTTTAATTATGCTCCTCTTTATCAATAAAGAAAAATAGAATGCACTCTTGTTATCAGTAAAGAAAAATATCATGCATCCCATAAAACAGACATATTATAACAAGCAAACAAACATGTACCTCTTAAAATTTTTTATCAGTCCCTAGGAGTGTGTGACCACACTTTGAGAATCATTAATCTAGCACTCTGGTATTGTACTAACAGACAAATCTTGAGACATCTTTAAAAAATAAATCATATTTCTGCATAAAGTATCATCAAATTCTTGATAATTGAGGATATTTGAAATTTTTGCTCCAGAGGCAGTTAGACAAACTTGGATCCCTCCTCAAAGCTGATAGCTGGGGTCAAATTAGATACTTGTCTCTAATGCTTAATAATATAAATATATAATACTTTAATTTATTATAAATTTAATACTTTCATATGGAATAATTTTTATAATTATAAGATTTCTTAAACATATTTGAATGAACAGTTAAGTTTAAAAAATGATTGCAAATACTTTTCTTTCTAAATTTATAGTAAATTTTCAGATAATTCAGGTTTCTCTCATTGTTCTTATTGAATAGTTTGATGGTGATACAAGCTACATAACCATAGAATACCACATATTAAGAAAGTTCACTAATATACAATTGTTTTAGTGAAAGGCCTGCAATCAAATTTCAGTCGTTCCTGATTATCCAAGTAGGCATTGATTTTTATCATAATAATTATGAGATGAATATACAATCATGCTGATAACGTTGCAGTTTCATTTATTCATAAAAATATGACAACAAATAAATATTCATGCAGATATGATCGGTTTTAATTTGCACAGAATATATCTAAATAGAATAAGAATAGATAGGGGATAAGAAAATATTAAAATTTTGTTTCAGATTCCACTATCTAAGTGAAATCTGAAACAAAATTTTGACATTTTCTTTTTAATTTTTAGAATAAATATATCATTTCTTTAAGTAAAATGATAAAATATTTATTAATAACAGAAATCACTAAAACTGCTTTATCTTTAAAATTAGAGTCCAAAAAAGCACACTAAGCAGTGGTAAAGAATAAATTTAATCAGATAATTTAATGGTCTGATTAAATTTATTCTTTACCATTGCTTAGTGTGCTTTTTTTGGACTCTAATGATAAAATATTTGTTTATTTTAAAAAACAAATATTTTATTTTTATAAATATTATTATTTATCAATATTTTAGTTTAATATCATTTTTATGTTTTTTAAGTCTGACTACTAAAGCCCTTACTGTACTACCTATGTATATTTCATGTTGTTGTAGGGTATTATTATAGATTGATATAGTGTATACTCCAAAATGTTTATGTGCTTGTATAGGGAGTTATTTTTTTCCATTTGTTAGTAGAAAGTACATACTACTTATACAATATGCAAGTAGTATTAAGTTCATTGTACAGTAATATAAAATTATTTTTATCAAGCTCCTTTTTAATTGGTTGTATTGAGATGGAATATCGAACTAATGTTAAATATGTTCGAGGTTTTTCTTGTATGTGGGTTTGTAATATATCATTGTTCAGTATTCCACTGTATGGAGTCCCATAATGTTTGTACAAAGTGGGGCATGTATCCATGTGCAATAGCCTGTTATACTTTGGTGGAATACTCTTTAATTATAATTTGATGATGATTACAATGTGTTTGTATGTATTTTAATAAAAATCAGAATACCATTGTTTTATAAATATATGGGTCTGTGACCACCTGAGTATGTAGATAGGAACATAAGTATTTCTTTTTGTATAAAATGTTCTGTTTTTTTATTAGAATGTCAACATCTAGGAAATGTATGTTATACTGTGACTGTTATTCAGTTTTAAGGTCTAAATCCAAAGAGTGATCACTGTGTTGATATTGAAAGTGAACTGCCAAAAAATAAGTGAGACTTCAGCCCAGCATTGGAAAGGGCCTGAGTGTCAGCCCTGATATGTCACATAGCGTGTCCAATAATTTGAAGGCTGCAGCCAGATTGCACTTTCTACCACCCGAAGCAGTCGTGCCAAAATAAACTATGATTACTGGTTAACTACAAGACAAAACTTTTTTGTGTTTGTCTAGAGAGAGAACTACATACCAAGAGGGAAAAAAATGTAAATAACAAAAATAAATTAGATGCTCAAGTGACATTGCCATCAGAGAATTATCACCATTTACTCACAGTTAGGCACATTAATATTTTACTCTATCATGCTGAAGGCAGACATGTTTGGTCTGAATGTATTTTTATTAGAGACAATGAATATGTCATCTACATACCTCAACATCAGGTATATATGTGTGTTTAATGATGGTAAGATTGTCTGCTCTTTATACCTAATGACCAGTTTGGCCATGACACCTGCCATTGTGCTGCCTATTGGAACTCCTATTATTTGTTAATAACATCATCCTTACATAAAAAGACTGAGCTGTATGCTATTAAATGGTCTCTTAAAAGATTAGGTGAGACCCCCATAATCTGTATGTTCATAAGTAAAAACATATATAGGAATAGGTATGCTGGGGCTAAGAATATCAAAAGGTAGAGTTTTGAGTAATCAGCAACAATAAATGTATCTGTTTCTTATATGTTATAAGAGTTTAAATATTTTAATATTAAAGACAGTATATACGACCACTTGCTTTTGCATATAAAGAACTGTATAAGCACTATTAGCAAGGTAATAAAACTTTTATTGGCACATAATGTTTTCGGACAATATTCAGTCCTTCATCAGTATGCCTCTCTTTTAGTGAAGATTACAGAATTTTGTAATCTTCACTAAAAGAGAGCATACTGATGAGGGACTGAATATTGTCTGCAAACGTTATAAAAGTTTTATTACCTTGCTAATAGTGCTTATACAGTTCTTTATGTTTTAATATTATATTCATTTTAAAAGATATTATTTTTAATATATTATTGTTTTAAATATTTACTCCTTAATATAAATTTCCTATAATTTTAATTCATATTATCAATAATATTTAAATTGTTAAATGTTCTAAGCTCATGCATTTTGGTTTTTAAATTGATGTTCTATATCTAATATATTGTAACAATCTTTAGTAGACTTACTGATTAGGGATTGTCTTTTTCCCGGATTTCAATAATCCCAGGATTCCAGGATAAAAATGTTCTTTTCCCGGGATTGCAAGATTTCCCAAGATTTTTGTAGATGGAATTAAAACTAAATATTTCATATCATTTTATTTTTTTATTTATTCATATATATATATTACAAATTGAAACAAATTCAAAATTTACATTTCAGAAAATTAACATTGTCTTTTTAAACCATGACAGATTAGTGAATACTGAGTAATGACTACATTGTTAAAAAAATTTATTTAACTATAGTTTATTTTGAAACTGTTTTGGCAATTGACATTTAATATGAACATAATTTACAGTTTTATTGCTGAATCTAGTTCTAAGTTTGGTTATAAATAGTTCTGCAAGCAAAAAGGACCTTCCAGCTTCTACAGTTGTTGGTGGTATAGATTTGAGAGAATCCATTAATTTTATTACATTTGTTGTTTTTTTCAGCAGTTGCCACAAAGATTTCAAACTACTTGGATATATTCTTTGCAAGTGATTGACCTTCAGCTTCATTTTGAGGGTCTTTAGAAACACATTCAGTTTACTAAAGTTGTAGACATTCTGCAACTAATCTGAGTAAAGAAGAAAAACCAAGCACTATGCAGAAATAAAACCTTTATTTCCTAAAGGAACATTTTTGACCATTCTCCACTGGTCTTCTTCAGCAATTAGCTGAAGAAGACCAGTAGGAATGGTCAAAAATGTTCCTTTAGGAAATAAAGGTTTTATTTCTGCATAGTGCTTGGTTTTTCTTCTATACTCACATTCAGTTTGTTTTTTGATTTGACGCGCCACTTTCTCACAAAGAGTCTGCTCACTCTGCTGTCTTTCGCTCTTAGTGTCACCTTCTTCCTCACAGTCAGAATGTGACAAATCAGATTGTGATGATCCAGAAGAAGAAAACCCAAGATGAGTTACCGTGCGAATTTCAAATGTTCCAAATTACTTAAACAATTTTCATTAACCTAATTACTCGAGTTTTCTCGAATGCTGCAATATATATACAGTGGATTCTGCTTAATTGGGACACATTGGGACTAAGCCATTTTGGCCCAATTAAGCAGCTGCTCCAATTAAACGAAGTAGTAATAAATTCTAAAATAAAATATGTAATTCGTAGATAAATAAATAATAAGTAAAAAAAATAATAATTAGGTACCTATTTTAATGCTTTATTAAATAGGTACCTAATTATTAATTTATTTAATCTCCTCTGACTTCGTCTTCAACACTGGACCGCTGATATTCGCACCTTGCCCGCTAGCTATAGAATCACTGATGTAATTCTTTGATCTCTAGATCCTTTCCATCACGCTTTCTTTTAAATGTTTCCGGAATTTCTTTCTGTAATGCTCACTCCTCACGCAATTGATTTTCTTGTTGTAAAAGACACACTATGGTAGATTTAGGTTTATTTCAGTGAGTCTATGATGGCTTGTATTAAATGGCTGGCTTTTATTTTATTCAGCAAAGCAATGTCTACGACAGCTTGTATTAAATGGCTGGCTTTTAATTTTATTCAGCCAAGCAATTTTTTACTTGGAAGTGTAAAATCCTTTATTGACATGTTGGCAAAGATTTAAAAATTTTAAATAAAATCGACACTGTAAATGAATTCTAGGTACAATGGCAGACTCTTAAGTAGACGCACACTTGCCAGACTCACCACGACAGATAGATATACTTGCCAGATGCACGACGATAGATAATTAATTTGCATCACACTGATCTTAAACAGACACACTTGCCAGACTCAGGATGATAGATAACTGATTCTCATCACACTAGTGTTGCCAAATACAATATGTACATTTGCCAGACTCATGATGATAGATAACTGATTCTAATCATGCTAATATTGCCGAATACAGTATTGCTATGTATTATTAACAATAATGATATTTACTTATAATTTTACTAAAGAATGGATGTTTATATTAGTACAGTGACAGTGTGTCAACAATGTGTATGTAATAGGATGCAAAGAAATGACCCGTTCCATTTTGTTATTCTACACTGTCTTGTAGAAAGGTTTAACCTGAAAAATTACTGGTACAATAAAATGTATAAATTTTTATATAAGGAAGAATTTTTTAAGAAAGCACACAACAAATATTAGTGTGCGTAGTGTTGCTATACTTTCAAAAAATCCCTAAAATATATCAAAAATTGAAAATTCCTTTTCTGCTACTGTCCCAATTAAGTATTTAAATTATGTATTAGTTTATTAGTTTAGTTTCTGTTCTTTGAAATTTGGCCCAATTATGTGACTATCCCAATTAAGCAGAATCCACTGTATATATAATGTATGTGTAGTGTATAAGACTGTAAGTATTGATTATTGAAATTAGTAATTAAGACCAGGAAATCCCAGGATAAATCCCATAGCCAAAATCAACCAGGATCTCGGGATCCCAGAATCCCGGGAAACAATCCCTATTACTGATAATAGCTTATTAAAGCTGAAAGTACTTTAATTTACAATAAATTATGTTTTGCACTTAAAATTGTGCTGTGCATCATTCATTTAATTTTGTAACTATATACAAGTGAAATGTCAGAAAATAGTATTTAACTAAAATCCATATACAAAATATAAATTTTTATTTCATTTAGTATTTTTCTTCAGGAAATATAATTACATAAAACATAAAATGTCTACTGAACAATTATTTAATCTTGTTTTTAATCTGGATACAAAATTTCCTGAAACAGAAAACTTGTCACTGGGTACTGAACTTGGTTTTAATCATTTTCAAGGTATCAAATAATAAATCTAAATTCTTTGTTAGTTTATTGGTTGTCTCAAATACTGAATATTCGGCCTTCAATGTCTTTGGATTTGATATCTTTTCTTCAAGTTCCTCAAGAAACTTATGAATTGATTTTCCATGGTTTCTTTTAGAATTTCTCCATTTCTGATATATTAATCATCGGAATCTGTTTCCATACAAGAATTTGGATATATTCTAGACAATATTTTTCCAGATAACGATATAAAATTGCCTGAAATAGAAAATTCTCTCTAGCTGGCTACTGAACTTGGTTTTTATTGTTTTCAGGGTATCAAATAATAAATCTAAATTCTTTGTTCATTTATTGGCTGTCTAAATATTAAAATTTGGCATTCAGTGTCTTTGGATTTGATATTATTTCTTCAGGTTCCTCAAGAAACTTATGAATTGATTTTTCCATGGCTGCTTTTACAGCATTGCCCTGATTAATAGTTTCTCCATCTTTGATATATTTATCATATAAATCTGTTTCCATACAAGAATTTGAATATATTCTAGACAATATTTTCCCAGGTAACTTAATAATATCAAATTTTGAAGCTAGTAAAAATACACTAGATTTCTTTGTTGAAATGTTTTATGGATTTTGCAAATATAGCAAAAGTTTATTGCAATTTTATTTATTAAGACAATTTCAAGTCCTAGTATTCAATGTTGAAATCTTTTATGGATTTTTCAAATATAGCAAAGTTTATTGCAATTTTATTTATTAAAGCAATTTCATGTCAAAATGTTAACATTTTTAATTAAATAATTAATTAATTTTTGCATCTTAATTTTAGTATCTAAAATCGGTATTTTAAATTTAAAAAACAGTTTTCGAATTTCACAAATTTACCCAAAAATCCAGTTTTTAAAAACTGACAAACCCTAGTTGGGAAGAGGCTGTATTTATTTTCTAGAACTGATGTAAAAAAAAATTTAATTTTGAAAATATCAGTCATCCAACATGAAAAAAATAAAATTTTATTATAAGGTAAATCTTCTAACAATAAATACATTTTATGCAGCTGAGATTTCTTTAAATATCTTAACTATATAAACTATGTTAATTGTTAAATGCAAAAATTATTTTCTATGATATTTTGTATAATTTATTAATTCTTCAATTTTTTATTATATTTTACTATTGTGATCATTTTAAAATTATTTTTATGAAGAAGAATTATATTTGTGAATCTTTATATTAATTTTATTATTTAATTACAACTAGCCAATTAGCAGGAATTAATATACTCAAAGACAAATTACTTTATTAAATACAAAGCAGCACTTTTGGAATTCTTATATTCCCTCTTCAGCTTTACACAACAAAAATAATTCTGTTCTAATCCATTCACATTTAAATTTAAATTGAACATATACAAATAAAACACATGCCACAGTAAACAAGTTTTCTTATTTAATTTTAAAAAGTTTTTAAATTAAATTATTGTTATTATTAATTTTATTATAAACAAATCATTCAGTTTATATTCTACATATTTTTAAAATTACGAAAAATTTAAGTCAATTGTTTTAGATTCTTTTTATCTTTAAATAAAATATTACAACAAAAAAAAATCTAAAGTTTAAAATAGAAAAACAAATCTAGCAGTAATAAATTATAAATAGAAATGTTTACTATGTGAAAATGAGAAAGTTCTTTGGATATTTTTTAATTTTTTTTTTTTATTTAAAAATTTCAATAAGATTAATACAAGTTAATTTTAAATTGAATATGAAGAAAAATAAGAAAGTTTTTATTTATGCTTTTTAAATGGAGCAATGATATCTATCCATACTTCTATTAAAATTAAACATTTTTTTTCCTAAACTTCATATTTCTCTACTTATAATATTAGAGACAACACTAAAAGCAATATAAAAAAACAGAAAAAAATATTTATTAAACACCATAACTGTACAAAAACAACATTTTGGTCTTCTGCAACAAGTCTTCCTCAGTCACACTATGTATTTCCAATTATATATTGATAGAAATATATAATTGGGACTTATATCTATTTTTCAGATTACTGAATGGTTTTAGTAGTAGTGCACCCACAAAATTTTTTAACTCATGCATGCTTCTTGACAGAATGATTTCTAGAACATGCAATCAATCTTGTTAATATCTCATATATATAGTAATACAATATATAAATTATAAAATACGTCTTTGTATTATCATATAAAATATAAAAACTGTAGCTCCTTATTCAGATATGGAAACAATAAATAAATAAACATCTTGTATACCAATAAAAAGTATGCTGAATGAATATACTGTAACATAAAATAACAGATTCTGCCTAAAGAGAATTATGCAGCTATTATACAATGTTTCAGAATTATTTGAATAAACTTCGGAATTCAGTTCATATACCTGAATAAAAAAAAGAGCTCATATATCCAAAAATTCATAGTTTTTGAGTTATACTGAAAGAAAACATTCAACAACAAAAAAACAGACTGTCATATTTTTACTTTAAATTGATATAAGATATTTATAGGTACACATTTCCAATGCAATAAATCATAATAAATGCTTAAAATGGCCTTTACCTACTTCAATGTGTACATGGACATATTGGATCATGAATTGTTGATATTTTTAATTTTTTATGTGACAGCAATTAATAAAATTAAGCTTAATTAATATGCAAAAAATTAAAATTATCATATTTTGCTTAATTTTTGTTAAAATCTCTCAAAAATTTTTACAATTTATTATGTTTTTTATTTTATTTTTTTTGATAACTGTTTGTTCCATATATGAGAGTAAAAAACATGATATTTTATATAAAGATTTAGCCATCCAAAAAATTATTATTGCTTTATTACATTGGATGCTTAATTGCTAATTGCTTTGAATAGCAACCCATCTTATGAATAAAATCAGCCATAAATGAAGAAAATTGGACCATTTTCAAAAAAATCAATAAAATATCAAATAATATACAAATTTTGATTAATGAATATTAATTAAGATATGCCATGTAATTATTTCAAAATTTTCAGAAATTTATTGAAATATTTTCATTATTATTAATAATTTATATTTATTGATATGTTTTTACTTAATAACCCTAACAAGCCAAACTTCTCCAGCGATTTATTTCTGAAATAACTTCCAAAATAAAAATTATTTTTAATTTATGCTATGGTGCCACCATCTGTTGGATTAATAATTATTAATTTAAAATTTAGGCTAAGTGGCACCATCTGTTGGATTAATTATTTAAATAATTAATTATTAATCCAACAGATGGTAGCACCATAGCATAAATTAAAAATAATTTTTATTTTGGAAGTTATTTCAAAAATAAACTACTAGGGGAAGTTTGGCTTGTTAGGGTTATTTGGATTGCATAAATCCCCTAAGTAAATGTTGATTTTTTATGATTGGTTTTTACTTAATAATTTTTAATTTAATATTTTATAAATTTTTGAATTTATATCAAAAATCCTAATGTAAACAAATAAAAAAAAATTGCTTGACTCTCACTCCATTCCCAATACAACACTTCCTGGAAAGAAATAAGTTTGTAGGAAAAGCACAAGAAAGGATTGGCAGCAATAAAATAATAAAAGTGCCACATCCCTTTTAATAGTGAATCTTTGTTTATATTAATATTTTCTAGTTTTTTGACAAAAATACAATAAAAAAGAAGTAAAAAATCAACAATTAATAAAAAAGCCATTAATAATGAATTAATATTATATATTAATAATAATAAACACCACGCCCATCAACATTTGTTTTCTATGGTTTTGGTCAATTTTCCTATAAGAAAATTGTTTTAATTTACACTATAAAAATGCAATTATGACTAAATATTATGAAATTAATAAATATTAACTATTAAAGTTCTTAGATTAACTGCTATCTTTAAATCCATAATTCAATCAAAGAACAAGCACTAGTAGCAGTTTAAGATTAAAGAATTAAACTCTTTTATTCATTACTAAAAACGTTTTCGGTTAACACTCTTAACTTCTAATTAATACAAAAAAAAAACATTCGAAATGAAACACCAACCGAACAATAACAGAAAAAGTTTGAAAATTGAATTTATGTCTCTTGCATTACCATAGAGACCTAGAAATTAATATATGCAATTACATTAACATTATTAAACCAATTTCTATATTTATCTTCTATGCCCTGAAATTATAGTAATTATAAATGAATTAAATAACTGTCATTTAAACATATTTTCTTTTAAGGTATACTTCCAGGGAGGGCTAGTCCTTTACTTAGATATTCATTCATTACATTTCCCGTTTGCAACCGTTTTATAATTTCCAGGGTTTCATTAAACAAAGCTTCACTTTTAGTAATACATGTTTTTATTATCCTAGCCTCTTTCCATTTCACCTTGATATTCTTTTCATAAACTTTTTTATTTAGCACTGTGTTCATATTCCCTGTTTCAATATCTCTCTTGTGTTCTTGCAGCCTCCATCAATGGCCATCCATCATCAGCCTCCATCAAAAATTTTTTATTTAGCACTGTGTTCATATTCCCTGTTTCAATATCTCTCTTGTGTTCTTGCAGCCTCTCTTCAATGAACTTGTCATCACTCCTACATATACCTCTTTTTGATTTTTATCCAAATTGATTGCTGGAACCACATATACCCCTGACTTATCTTTATTTTCCATATAGTCTTTATTATTTTTAAACTGAGCATATAGCGAGGGATTTCTCTTTGGGGCTAACCTAAAGATTTCATTACTGGTAGTCGAGAAGCTGGGTATGGGAGCAGGACATACTTTCAAGCATCTAGCCGATTTCGGTTCTCATTTCATGTGCTAGAAAATCCTGGGGTAGACTGGATTTTCCTTAATGCCTGCTCTTTAATTCGTTTTAAATAGTTCTTATCATATCCATGGTCCTCTCCTATCTTTTCAATCTTTCTGTACTCTGCCTCCCTTTTGTTCATATCTGATGAGTGCATAACCACTCTTTTATATAGGGCCCTAAGTGCTGATCTTTTATATGCTTCTGTGTCTTGTGACATTTTTATTAATGAATAAGAGTTTAATTCTTTAATCTTAAACTGCTACTAGTGCTTGTTCTTTTATCAAATTACAAATATTAACTATATTTATGCATTTATTTTATTAATTTATAATCCAGTTACCATCAAGCATTTTTCTATTTTTATATATGCAATTGAAACTGTGTCTCAATAATAATGATACTTCAAGGTTAACTGATTGATGGCTATAAAGTTGTAAACAGCAATAAATGAACATAAATTTTATAAAAACTCATTTAGATATTTTTATAGCTTTATTTTTCTTATATGAGGCGTGTTTTTTTAAGTAAGTACTGTTTTGAAATTCTGCCGCTGCCGCGCTGCGGTCGGTGTCCCGCGCATGTGCACCTACATCTGTTGGCAAACCACAGACGCCATTGCGGCAACAATTGATCGTTTACTTATTTGCTTTTGCGTATTTAAAATGCCTCTGCCGATTGAGAATCCCGCTGACTGTGAAATACACGCTGTTATTTGTTTTCTTAGTGCTAAAGGCATGAAAGCAGTTAAAATTCACTGTCAGGTTTGTGAAGTGTACGGACAAAACATTATGAGTGATGGAATGGTACGCAAATGGGTAAGAGCGCTGTCAGGTTTGTGAAGTGTACAGACAAAACATTATGAGTGATGGAATGGTACGCAAATGGGTAAGAGCTTTCAAAGATGGCCAAAAGAATGTTCATGACGAGGAATGGAGTAGGCAACCCTCAGTGATCACTGACTATTTGGTGCAAAAAGTCGAAGAAAAAGTGACAGAGAACAGACGCTTCATGATTTCTTTGTTATCAGAGGAGTTCCCTCAAGTTTCAAGAAGTGTTACTTACAAAATTGTTACCAAATGCTTAAACTATCGAAAATTGTGCTCACATTGGGTACCAAAAATGTTGACTAAGGCGCACAAAAACAAACGTTTAGGCAGCGCCTTCCCTTTTTTGAGCGTTATGATGCTGAAGGTGACGATTATTTAAGCCAAATTGTCATAGGCAATGAAATACGAGTGGCCTATGTTACACCAGAAACAAAACAACAATCCATGGAATGGCAGCATTCAACATTGCCCAAGAAAGTGAAGTTTAAGCAGACAATTTCAGCCCGGAAAATCATGTGTACCGAAGAGGATGTTGCTTGTTAATTTTTTGCCTTGTGGTGACACAATAAATTTCGAAACATATTGTGAGACCTTAAAAAAACTGTGCCATGCAATTCAAAACAAAAGGCGCGGCATGCCGAGTAAAGGGATCATTTTGCTGTATGACAATGCCTGTCCACATGTGACCAATCGAACTCAAGATCTCATCGCATCATTTGGCTGGGAACAATTTGATCATCCTCCATACAGCTCCAATCTAGCGCCCAGTGACTACCACATGTTTCTGCAACTGAAGAAGCATCTTGGAGGTCAGCGCCACGATGACAACAATAGCCTCAAAACGGCCATGTTGCAATGGCTGTGAAATCAGGCGGCAAACTTCTATGACGACGGAATACAAAAGCTTGTTGTTTGATATGATAAGAAAGAATAGTCTTCTCCAAAGGGTTCAGTACCTGGTAGTGAGATGGGGATAAAATACACAAGGGGTGACACCGCGTAATGAGAAATTTATTACAATATTAATTAGTTAATCTACTGTAATACAGGACAGTAGTGCAAGGATACAAGTGGTACAACTAAATATACAAAGATACAAGTAAAGTGATATATATAATGAACAATTAATGAGATAGGATACAATAAAATACAAATAAAATACTATTAAAATGAAATAGGATATAATGAAAAGGAATAGCATACAATAAAATACAAATAAAATGCAATTAATAAATTAGGATACAATAAAACAAATAAAATACAAAGAAAATGGATACAATAAAACAAATAAAATACAAAGAAAATGGATACAATAAAACTTTAGTTGGATTATTGTTGAGAATTTCTGCTTTGTGGCGCATCAGGCAGTGCGGCATTGCCTCTCTGATGCACTATACAAATGCAAATTGGAGTCGGCGGCGTGATGCATTCAATCGCTTCGGGTAAAGTAAAATTTTATCTTTTAAATTGATATATTGGTGTCCATATTATAATAATTTATTTTATATACTGTATATATATTTAAAGTTTCAATAAAATATTTATTTTGGCAAATTGCATTAATATATCGGTAACTAAAAATCAAAGATCATTCAATTTATCGTTTTCGAAATTTTATAGAATTTCAAGTACTAAAGTCTGGGGGTAGGCTTATACACGGGTTACGCATTTTTACCGATTTTCAAACTCTGAAGTTAGGGGGTCGGCTTATACACGAGTATATAGGGTAAATATAAATATAAAATCATACTTAAGTTCTAAATTACAAAGTACGATAAAATTTGTGCTAAAAATTCTCTCCTTTAAGTCATTCAGCTGTTTTATAAAGCAGCTGAATGAAAAAAGGAGCTACGTATAGCAGAAGAAGTACAAATCTACAAAGGGAGTAGACAAGGGATAGTAATAAATGAGAGACAAACAAATAGTGTTTCAGTTGCATGGAAATTTGCCTTAGGGGAAGTTCAGCAGTATAATGAGGATAATTTTTAGCACGAATTTTATCGTATTTTGTAATTTAGAACTTAATATAAGTACAATTTTATATTTATATTTATTTTTACAGTAAAGTATTGATTATCCAAACGCATTCAATTTCAATTGTGATATGCAACAGGTCTCTGCCAATATTCCCACCCTACAATGTGTAAGGTGGGAGAATCTAAGCTTCTGTTATGTGCGTTGACTATGTGCAGAAGCAATTGACAATTAAACTACTGTATATATATATATCTAATTAATATATTTAATATAATAATAATAATAATAATAATAATTAGAAAAGAAATGAGGCAGAATAACTTATGTAAACAATAAAACATGTATTTGAAATTTGTTTTGTATTTTTTACATTGTGTTTTTTCTTATTTTTCTATCAGATCGATTATCCAAAAATTTGTTTATCCGAACTACACTTAGTCCCAATTAGTTCGGATAATCAATGCTCTACTGTATTTTATTTTTTATTTATTTATGTAATTTTCCAAAAACTTTGGTTTAAAAATAAGAAAGACTTTAATTTTTAGTTTTTTGAATGTTTAAATTTGTTCTCTGTTCTAGAATAATAGCGTCTTATAATATTATGTTTTAAACGTTATTTGTTCTGTAATTTTAAATTTACTGTAAAAATTGAGGATGGCTTGTAAGTACCAAAAATGTTTCTTATATTAAAAAGTTTTTTAAAAGCTATCTTGGTCTGCTTAAAAGTGCTTGGAAATAATTAGAAATTTAGTCAAACATGCATACTTTAGAAAATACAATAGAGTCAAAACGTTCTCAAAAATGTCATTCTGATAACTGCATATTTGAAGAAGAATCAGAAACAGAAGTAAAGAAAATTCATATTCATACATAAATATATTCATATTCATAGTCCAAGAATCAATATATCACATAAAATTATTGCAATGATAAACAATATATTGTAACTGTTGTCCCCCATAAGAATATTTCAATGTCTATATTAAGAGTAACATTTTAATTCTCCCTAGTTGCCAATATTAACTTGCATATAAAACTAAACTGCTTTAGATTACTAAAATAATAACTTCAAACTAAGCATTTTACAACAGTAAACTCAATAAATAGTTTTTATTTTACTTTGCAAAGTACTTTCAGCTAATTGCTATCTTCAGTGCTATACAGAAATGAAAAAAAAAATGTTTGATCAAAATTTTGAATTGTTCTGTACATTTTTTGTATAGTGCTGAAGATGGTGATTAGCCAAAAATATTTCACAAAGTAAAATAAAAAGTATTTATTAAGTGTACTGGTGCAAAGTGCTTAGTTTGAAGTTATCATCAATTCACATGTTGTCTCTCCATTGATTTCAATTTCAAACTGAAACAGTAACAGTAAGTATACATGTTAAGCAGTTTGTTTGTCATATTTTGAACTTATTGATTTCAATATTATAAGCTTTTCAGGAGTTTTAAAATTTTCAATTATACACAGACCCTATCAAATTTATGGAATAATGATAATGAACAACTATATTATATTCATTGTCTCCAATATTCCTATAAAATTTCATGAAGATCTGACAGGGAGCAGTTTTTTTATGAAAGTGCAAAAACTTTTTCAAGTAATTTATAAATTTTTAATAAAACTTACATGTTCATGTATTTCAGAAACTACAACAAAGCCATTATTGTCAAGGAGATAACAATCCAATCTCTGAAAAAAAAAGTAATTTTAATTTTATAAAAAGTTATTACATATATTTTTTTAATTACATATTTTTGATTTATACTTTACCTCATCACTACATTTAAATCGACAAGAAGGCATTGCACACTAAAAATAAATATATAATGAATATAAAAGGCCGAGAAGCTTTTCATTTTATTGCTAAAATTATTCAATTATTATGTGAAATAAATCTGTTAAAAGTCATTTTTTTTATTTGATCTAAACTAAAATAAACAAATAAATTAAAATATATTTATTCAAAACCATAAACAATATCAAAATTGCATATTTTCATAATCAAACATTGTTTATTGTAAATAAATATGATTGTATTATAAGTATTTTTAACTATTATGATTAATTTTCTAATTATAAGTGAAATTTGATGTGGAATTTCTTAATTTTCTATCATTTCAGTTAATATGTGAATTCACTTCTGCACTTGAATGAAATTTGTTTTATAAAATTTCTTTAGCATTCCCAAACAAGCAAATACTTCAGTAAAAATGACATTACATAAAAAAAAACTGTATGGAACATTCAAAGATTTTGATTCTACATAAATTAAATTATTCATAAAAATTTTATATAAGATTTCCTGTTTGTCACTATTTCTCTATCTGGAAAATTTCTTTAATGTGGATATAGATATATCAACCTTTTAAAATATATTATTATTTATTTTCTGTTAGAAGTTTATTACATTGAAATAGAAACAATTTTGTTACTATGTAAAGTTTATAAATACAGTAATATATAAAGTTTAGAAATTTTTATTATACTGTATTTTTTCAAAAATGTTATTTCATATAATTTGTTTTTGATAAAGTGCCAAATAAGGTGAAAAAGTAATACTATAGTAGTATAATAATAGTAAAGTAATAGTATAAAGATGCATACTTTAACATATATAACCACAGCACAACAAATTACAACCCCTGGAAAAAAGTATGGAATAAAGATATGAATGCAGACATTTAATGTTGAAATCGATTTATTGCAAAAAATTGAACAGTGCCATCATGGCAAACAGTGTGTGCCTGACACAAACAATAACTAAAGAAGAAATGACCAAGTTTAGTTCAATGCGAAAACCTTTTTTTTTGGCAGAAAATAAAGGAAAC
This sequence comes from Olivierus martensii, assembly GCA_000484575.1. Taxonomy (NCBI): domain Eukaryota; kingdom Metazoa; phylum Arthropoda; class Arachnida; order Scorpiones; family Buthidae; genus Olivierus; species Olivierus martensii. The sequence continues at coordinate 22,737 of AYEL01069674.1, forward strand.
ACTAACCCGATGCTGGAAATAAATATGTAATACTGTTTGAGATTGGAAAAAAGTTTGTAATAACTGAAAGAAACATTATTTAAAATTGCGTAGCACCTCCTCTGGCTTGATCACTGTGCATATACGCTTTGGCATGGACTGAACAAGCTGCTTGCACAACTCAACCAGTATTTCACTCCAGCTGTTTTGATAGCAATGGAGAGTTGGTCCGTCGTAGCGGGCTTGGCAGCCTGAACGCGTTTTTTGAGTTCCCACCACACATTCTCGATTGGATTCAGGTTTAAACTCTGGGGGGGCCATGTCATAGTTGGAATACCCACTTCGTGTAGGTAGGTCTTTACAATTCTTCCTTGATGGCAGGCAGCATTGTCATCCTGGAAAGTGACAGTCGTGTCTCCAAACTGATCTTCTACTGTTGGTAGCAAGAAAGCTTCTAGGATATCACGATACACATCTGAATTGACAGTTTTTCAAAATACACAGATTGCCGAGACCTCTGGCAGACATGCACCCCCATATCATCAAGGAGGAAGGAAACTTGACACTTGAACGTAAACACTGTGGGTGAAATTTTATGGCTGGTAAACACCATACAAAGTGACCAACATCATTGCCGCCTCCGATGCATATTTTCGATTCATCCGAAAAAATAACCTTGCCCCATTCTTCTTCTGTCCAGTTTCGACGTTCTTTTGCCGATCGTAGGCGAGTTTTTCGATGCTTTGGTGTTAAATATGGTTTGGTTTTCGCCTTTGCATACGAATATCCTTTCTCATGCAGTCTGTTCCGGAGTGTCCTAGCAGTAACAACTGAACCTGTCATTTCTGCCCAATTATTATTCATTTGTTGTGACGTGGACTTTCTCATTTGTCGACAAAGACGGATAAGTTGTTTGTCTTGCCTGGGTGTAGTTGCTCGTGGTCGGCCACATCTGGTGCGGTTTTCTACCATACCAGTGTTTCTGTATTTCGCCCACAGTTTAGAAACCATTCCCTGTGAACATCCAATAATGCTAGCTACTTCTTTTTGTTTTTTTCCATTTCTTAGTAATTGAATGATGCTGTTTTTTACCTCCTTTGAGTATTCTGCTCGAGGTGCCATTCTGCGAACATTTACTCATTCATATGCCAAGAAATGCAGGTATACGGTGAAACTCACCAACAGCAACTCATCCCTTCTTATTTATGGATGTCTACCTAATTTGCATCCTTCTATAAGGCATTATTACAAACTTTTTTCCAACCTCAAACAGTATTACATATTTATTTCCAGCATCGGGTTAGTGTTTCCTTTATTTTCTGCCAAAAAAAAAGGTTTTCGCATTGAACTAAACTTGGTCATTTCTTCTTTAATTATTGTTTGTGTCAGGCACACACTGTTTGCCATGATGGCACTGTTCAATTTTTTGCAATAAATCGATTTCAACATTAAATGTCTGCATTCGTATCTTTATTCCATATTTTTTTCCAGGGGTTGTATATTGTATTCACTTCTAGTTCTGTTGTTGTTGAAGAGGCATATGATGACTATAACAATGTGTAAATAAATTTTGCTAATCAATTAAAAAATGCTTCATTTATATATAATAATTTAATTTATATTTAAATTTCAAAATACTACTGCCAAAATGTATCAACTAGAACAGGGGTGGCGAACCTTTTTCTGCTGGCGTGCCAAAAATTTAAAAAGTTATATTTCTTAATATACTAACGTGCCAGATAATTTGTTATAGGAATATATATATATATACTGAATGGACCTCAAAATTAATGTTTTCGGCAGACATTATGCCTAAATTTGAATGAATTAAATGTTAAATTACAATGTATCAATAAGACTATCATTGGCATA